>VYZT01015832.1:98521-118014 GCA_013400735.1 Pomatostomus ruficeps
TCCCGGCGCGCAGGCGGGGGGAGCCCCGCGGGCAGCCCCCGCCGCCGGCCCGCCGGGTGCAGCCTCCGCTGCGGCCGGGTGCAGCCTTCTCTGCCGCCGGGGATGTGCCTCCCTTGCCGCCGGGGATGCGGCTCCCCCCAGTCCCAGGATGCGCCGCTGCCACCGGGGCGGCGCTGTGAAGCCGAGGGGGCCGGGGCTGGCGGGCATGCGGGACAAGCCGATGCCCCCTTCACCTTCCCCTGCTCGGTGTATGGGCTGTTTTCTGGTGCTGTGTTCGGGATGCGTGTTGGTTACGAGTACGGCGAATCCAAAGCTAAAAAAAATGAAATAATAATGGCAATGCCCGTTCTGTTATTTGTACAGAAACGTGACAGTTCCTCCTCTGAGATAAAATGAAAAAAAACCAAAACCCAAAAAACCAAAAAAGCCAGGAAACAAAGATAATAACGATCATCTTAATCTGATTTAATTGGTATAGCAGAGGATTGGATAAAGGGAAGGGAGCTCACAACACTTAGTTGCATGAAGAAATACACTGCAGGGTGAAAAAGGATCTTTCGTCACTTGTGGAAGTCGGCTGCCCTAAAGGTCAAAAAGATTCCTCATCAAAGTAATGTAATCCAGAAGCTGCGCTTTCATGCACAGTGCTCCATTCTCTTCCTGTTTCGGTCTGAGTGAGCAGTGCTGTTTCACTGAGAGGGAAATGAGCACTCTGAAGCCACACAGCAAGTTTCTCATCTAACAGTACTGCGTGATCAACATGTAGCCCACGCTGTCATGTGTAGTAAACCTGGTGTCCAAAATCTGAAAATGAATAATGCACATAGATTGGTCTCTCCAGAGGGACTTTCTACTAGTAAAATACAAAGTATCAAGTGCTCTTTCTCACTTCACCATGTGATGATTTGAATTCTTGGACGGGAACTTCCCCAAAACTCCTGAAAATGAAACATAAACTTAGCCAGGCTATTGTGCTATTCTCAAAACAATTTTCTCGATGGCTAACAGCTAAAATTACTTAACATTACAGTGATACGGAGTAGGTTTAGAAAAACACAGCTTGTGTACTTTTTCGTGTATCATGCTTGTTTTCTGTAAAGCAGAGTAAGGATACTTGGCTTTTAGAACTTTAAGTCTAAAGCATTGTCTTCACTTCAAAAAGTCCTTTTATTCTTCCACATTATTATTATCTTTCTTACTGTGTAAGGCAAGGGATGCAATCAGTTTTAAAAATATTTTACTTTCTAGGTTTACTGCTTAGCAGAGCTCTGTCATCCTTTGTTTTCTCGGCAGATTTCTCTTTATGGGCGTATTACTAAGCAGATTAAAAAAAATTACTACTTTTAAGATGAATTAGCTTTTTGTTTTCCTATTGAAGCAAATTAGTATTTTCCATTCAGTGGGGATTTTTTATCTTGCGTGTTTAGAAGTGGTAGGGTAGTCATTAGTAGGGATATTTAATATTTATGTTGCTGTCAGACCTGGAGAACCCCTCAAAATCTTGAGAGAGGCTTTCTATAGAATTGCACTGAGATGACCATCTAACGGAGTTGAAACTTTTATTCCTACTATGTTTTTTAATTTCCAGAAGTTTTAATAGTATGTGCTGATTTTGCAACAACGTGGGTTCCATTACAAATTAAGAGCCTAATCCTGCCTTCTTCATTGATATGGGCAAACCTGTTGAAGTGAATAGAATTGTGTCTGGGGAAAAAAAAGAAATCTAAAAATTGTCTTAGTGCAAATAAACATAGGAAAACGCTTATAGGCCAGAATTCACTCTGCATTTCGTATGTTTGCTTTCTCTTTTTTTCAATGTGGCAATCACAAGATCAATTTGTATAAATACAAACACATGGTTTACTGGTTTGGGGAATTAAATAATGCCCAAGTACCTTGTTTTCAAACCAGATGATTAACTGCTGCCTCATTTGCATCAGTATAATGAATAGTATATGTTCTCTCTCAGTGGGAGAAGGGATGAGGAAGTCTTTTTGAACATTCTGAATAATTTCCAATGGTATGGTGCAGAGACTAGAAGGCAAGCTATAGAACTATACATTTCAGGCAGGCAAAGTATACAGAGTGACTTTACAATTTATGCTTAAGATAGGATTGAGAACAATTATTTGAGGACTATTTTGCTCTGAATGTGTTGTTTAAAGTCTGTACGAAATATGAGACATGTGGGAGATTGCATTAAGGACATAATACTTTAATCAGGAGTATGATTTGTTTAGGGTTTCCCTCACTCCTTTGTCATTTATCTTCAAAGCTGTTTCTACCTTTCACATGAAAGGAGCTCTTTGAATTCTGAGTAAATAGAAAACATCACAAGATCAGATTACTTAAGTGTTTTGATAACTTTACAGGATTCTAAATGTGATTAGAAATTGTTAAGATAATTATTAAAGATATCTTTATATGTTATGTCATTTCGACTATCCTCAGTTCTGAGATTGATAATTAATTCTTTTAATGTCTATTAGGTCAATAGAACACAGGTTTGTTTTTCTACAGTTTATTTTCTTGGGCCATGCTCTTCTTCCTATTGAAGTTAATGGGAGCATGAGTAAGGCACTGATCTGTTGGGAAAGTAGCAACTGCCTGGCTTTAAAGTCCAAAATAAACATTTATTTTGAAGAAATTAAAACACTTACTGATACAAAAAATTCTGCAGAAAATAACTGTTTTTGAAAAGCAATAATAATAATAATAAAACTTTGTTAAATACTTAATCCTATCAAACCACTGTTTTTCTATTTATATGACAAAGTGGATTAAAAGTGTAATCCATTAATAATGGTTGTGCATAATAGCAAAGAGTTTTTGTTACACAGAAACGTCATTTCCCTTTTACAGCAGGTGCATAAAACACTTTGGAAGCAAATTTCCAGCAAGAATAGTAGAGAATAGTGTTTAGTAGAGCACAATGCTCCTGGTAGTTTCATCTGTTGTTAATAGTGAGTGGATGACTGTTAATATTGTTCCAAGGAAACTTTGTGGGCTGGTTTGGCTCAGCACTCAAAGTACAGTCTGCAAAGTGGAAACCTGTTGTTGAAACTGCCCTTGAATTGTCAGACAAGTATTGAATGCCATGTCCAGCCTTGCATTTCTGCAAATCTGATTCTGTTAGTTTGGCTGGGCACTGCTGGGGTGAAGGTGTTAGTTCAGAGGAGACCCGCCTGGGTATGGATTATTGTCATTTGTGTTAAGATGTGATTCAGCATTATCTAACACCAAGGGCTAAGCAAATATGTAACCCATCCTGCCAGTTACAACACAGCTACAGGAATTTTTAGTGAATCGTCTGGGATTTGGCTCATGTTTTATGACACTTGAGAAATCCACAAGGTCCTTCCAGCCCCCTTAGGCGCCTTGAATACCTTTAAACACCAGGCTCTGCTAATCTGAGCCCAAGCATATTGAAGTCAAGTAAAGTCTTTCACTGATTTTGTTTGATTGCAGTAGAAGCTGTGGTATATGAATGCTCATGTCTGTCAGGAATGGTTTTGCATTGCTCAGTATGGGCACGTGAGGATAACTGACAGCAAAGTCTTCCTGAACTGGATCTGCTGTACATGGTCAAGCATCTCTAGACTGTAAAGTGTTTCAAACAGAACATGCAGGACACATAGGAAATGGTCGAAAACCAGAGTTGACATAAAAATGAACTGTGACCAACAGTAGCAAAGAAGAAAGCCTGCTTAACTTGGGTTTCTGCAGGTATCTGCAAATTTGGCTGTCTCTGACCTAAGTAAACAAGACCCATTTATTTGGAATAAATAAAAAAAACCCCATACAAATTATGGTAAGAAGGATACCTGGAATCTGTGTTTTCAGTATTTCTTCACTGCAAAAGTCATACTACTCAAAAATATCAACAAATGCCTGCCAGTGTTGTTATTACAGTTATCAGCATAGCAATTAGGCTCCTGAAACAAACTTATTTTCCTATTACCCATGTCCAGTGCACCCGTTTTTTACATAATTTAACTAAAGGGCCAGTACTGTACAAACATTCATTAAAATAACGTTACACTTGTATTATATACGAAATACCCACAATGCTTTCAGCTGAGATGAAATTTTCATAAAACACAAGTGGAACATGAGAATAAGGAGTTTGAAGAATGGCTGGTTGTCTTTAAAAGTTTTTGATCTGCCTTAAAAAACAAACATGAAGAAAACAAAATTTTTAGACTATAAGCAGGTTTTATGCACACCATAGACAAGAGTCACATTAGCTGATGATGATTGAGAAGTGCATTAAGAGAATCCAGTTCTTTAGGCTGGACAAATATTTATCAACTTCGCTGGCCACCTACTTGCCTTCTGTGAAGGCCCAGTTACCTTTTTCTCTACCTTTTTCATGAAGGTTTGAGGTAGGTGAAAGTAAACAGTTTTCAGATTTCATGTCTCTTTTGTTCATTAGAAAAGCCACTTATGAGGGCAAAGAAATCTTTTTCTGTGAATATCCAGTGGGATACACACTGTGTATGTAGAGTAGCACTGATATCAGAGAAGTAAAATAGCTGTAATACAAAGAATGAGATTATTAGCATTGCTAAAATTATTAGACTGTTTTCCCTTTTCTCAATGTCCATGAAACCAAATTCTTTTACTTTCTGTGCTTTCTAGTCCTTGACAGTCCCTGATTCTAACAGGAAAATACCTTAATAATATAGGATCTGATGGGCCTCCTGTACTAAGGAGCATCCTTGACAAGACACATTGCATTGTGCCAGAAATATCCTGCAAGCAGTTCTGCAACATCTGGTTTGCAATACTGGCATGCTGTGAAGGAGCAAGAAAGAGCAGAGTGTCATGTGATTTATTAGGATGTCACTGAGTTTCTCTGCCCAGCTGGATGGATCCAGACAGCTCCTTACACTTACCCACAGCTGGCCTGCCTGTGTGTAGGATGGACTTTCCTGAGTCTCAAGTGGTGCAGAGCTCAGTTCTCAGAAGGCCTCAGCTGAGTCCTGGCTTGTGAAGTTGCTTCTTGGGCTGAGGAGCTGTTCCACAGGACTGTTCACAAAGGAGTACAGTGCAGTTGGTGTTGGTGCTAGCCTCACCTGGAAGCAGTTCCCCATCTGCTCTCTTGATGTCACTTGAGGCTGAGACTTGGACTAGATTGATTCTAGCTCTGGCATAACCTGTCCCAGCTTCCAAATCTGGGCCTCTGCTACCCGGCCCTGCTCATGCTGCCAAAGCAAGTGCAGGCAGCATCCTGGCGGAGCAACAGAGGGGAATGAAGGCCTGCTCTGGCCAGCAGCTTCCTCTATTACTGCTACCGTGCTGCCGGTCAGGGAGCAATACGTGATCACGCAGGGATCCTGTGAGCTGCTGCAGGTGTTGGAACAGCATTAGGAAGAGCTTTCAGTTTCTGAAGTGTGAAATAGTGCTAATGGGAGTTCTGGAAGCTTTTAGAGATGGTGTTGTCCTGAGTTTTGCAGTTCTTCAATGTTTCTCTTTGCTGTAGTACTTTCTCACGCATGCTGTTGTAAACATAGCCATGTTTTTGCTAACTGTCCTTGTTGTTTTCATTCCGTTCTCCTAGGTGGAGACATGTGATGGATTTGTCCTTTGACCAGTGTGATTGAGAGGTGGTAATTTCTACCTCCAATCCACGGTGATTTCTAAGAACATATAAGTAAAGGTCAGAGGGTGCTGCCCTCTCTCTTTTGGCTCTCTCTTGGCTCTCTTGGCTTTTCATTGTTCCTCGACCTGGTCGGCTATGTGTGTTTTCTTTGTGTCCATACAGTGCGACAAGATGGGTCCTTCCAAATGGCATGCCCTTGCTGGGGGGCTAGTGGGGAGCAATCCAACGGAACAGCAATGGACATGGCCACAGGTATGCCCTCCTGTACCAATAATGAAAGACTAGTTAAATATCACTGTATTGAAAATTAATTTTAACTTCCTTTTTTATAGAGACTATCTCTGGTTTTGTTAAAAAAATTGAACTCTTACTTGGATTCCTGATTTCTGTATGAGCTATGTAATTTTAAAAATCTCAAACAAATCTAATCAGAATACTGATATTGTGCAGTTTTTAATCTGAGGGTCTGATTAAGCCTTAAATCATGACATTTTATAAGGTAGGTACTCAAATAGCTTTCACCTTTGTCCTGCCTTTCATTTGAAGATTTTGGATTCTGTGAGAGCATTAAGTGCTTGGCAGCCTGTAACATTGGACAAGATACTGAACCCTTGAGATATGAACAGATTTCCTAATCTGTTTGAAAGACCAATGATAATCAAAAGAAGGAATTCAGAGTTCCTGAGATTTTATCCTCAAGCTCCCAAACTGAAACTCCTCTGTTTATATTTCTGTTTGAGAAAGGTAATAAAAACAAATGTAAATATCAGAAGCACGGCTGGTAGTCAGTTCAGTGGAATGCTCCTGCCTATACTAGTTAGTGTGGTCATGTTTAACTTTCAAACCTAGCCAAGGGGAGAAAAGTGGAGGTAACTCATTCAGAGCGTGTTGTGGATTTTCTCCTTTGCATTATGAAAACAGCAGTGAAAATAAGGATGGTAAGAAATGAGGCGTATTTTATAGGAAGTTTTAGTGCAAGTAGTGGAGACCACTTGGTTTTAGGTCTGCTTGTGGCTGACGAAAAATCAGTGAAAAGCTGAGCAAACCTGTAGGTGTCTGTGGTAGAGGGATAGGACAAAAACAGCTCAGGGCCTTTCAAGTCTGCTCAGAACTTACTTGGACCAAAGAAAATTTGTTACCTCTTCTGCAGAAGCAATTTTCTTCCCTTTTTGTCTTGGGTGAACCAAAGAACATTGATCAAGTGTTGGAGACTGATGAGTTGGTGTTGAGTAGAGCAGGTGCACCATACTGCAGAGTTTAGCTCCTTCAAAATACTGCTTCTTTGAGAGATGCAAATAATAAATGAGAAATGACAATAAAATGGGAATTGGAAAAGAGGGATTAAAATAGAGAGTTAGTACCAGGATCACACTGGTTTTCAATGCCAGGGCACCGGATTCTGCACATCCCAAAGCTGGGCAGTTTCCTTATGTGGCAGATACTGCTTCAGACCCTAATAATCAGTTTTTCTTTACAGTCTTGATGGTAGTATCAGACTTTCTCATGCTGCATGACTTTTAACATAAGCAGATTTCATTCATTAACTTGGAGGAGAGGGTCAGGAGGAAATCAATTATACTTTAATTTTTTTTATGTAACCACATGCAGAACCATTAAAATGAATCCACTGTCTGTGTTACAGCACTGCAATTTCTTCCTTCCAACCTTTATTGCAGTGTGTCTGCCCCCAGTTGTGCCACATCAGCACTTGTAGATTAGGAAGAGCAATTCCTAAGTAAAGGAAAGGAATTGCTTCTTCCCAATCTGCAGTTACCCAGGAGAGGAGTAGGCCTGCCTCAAGGGATGAAAAAGCCATTGGTGGGTCATGTGTTCCTCAGAGCCACATTGTCAGATCCCTGGAAAAATGTATTTGATCTTCTGTCATTTAACTGGATACCCATGTTAAGGCTAGATTTGTAAATTATATTTTTAAATGCTTGAAGCTTGAAAGGTTTCCAAGACCAGACTCTTTGGATTGCAACACAGCTTAGAGAAATAGTATTGGAATATCTCCCCTATATATGTAATGCTGGTTCCTCAGAAGGTGATATTAGCCCTTGGAAAAGATGCAGTGATTGAAACTGTTGGAAACAGAGAGTTTAATTAAATCAGTAGAAAATGTACCAACGTACCTGAAGATGTGGAGGGATAGCATATGGATTGCAAGAATTAGCCATGTAGGGATTATTATTATTATTATTATATGTATGTTGCTTTAGAACAAAAGGTTCTGAAGTGCTTGGACTCTCTTTAAATAGCTTTGCTGTTCTGGAACAAGGAAGAGCTCCTGCTACAGGTAGTTTACAGATGAACTAGACAGGATGAGCAAAGTGTGTTTGGAAGGAAAAGAAAATTATTATTCCTGTACATCATCCTGGCTCAGTTGAATACGTTACACTGTTGTATGCATTCCTTTTTCATGTTAAAGCAAAAAAAAAAATCTGTAGAAAAAATCAAATCAAACTTGAAAAAACTTTTGATTTGCAGAAATTACAGTAGGAGATATATTTTCATAAAAATGAACTTGTAATTACCTTCAAGAAACTGTAAAGATGTCTTTGGGAAGGAGATTTATGGCATTGTATGTTGGCAGAAGACGTAACCACGGGTTGTTGGATTACGGTCTAGTGCTGAGTCACAGCTTAGAAGGTAATACCAGTTACTGATGCATCCTTGTGAGAGAGGCTCACTGTAGTAGCTGCCCCATGTGTTTACAGTGGCTAAAATAATCAGTACAATTATAGAAACACTTCTGCAAGGGCTTTTTTTTTCTTCATATAGAGTGCTGAGAATTTCTGATAAGGATGGATAACTAATATTTTGCCAATCTATTTAATAGCAGTCTGCAACTCAAAGGCTGGAAGACAATTGTTATCAGCTGTCTCAGGATCATGCTCTGCAAGGGGTGGATTCACAAGAACATTGTAGATTTCAAGGTCAGATTCACATTCTGTCAGGATATATGTAATGGTTCTTTGCTAGGAATGGCAGTCAAAAGAGTTCAAACCTCCTGTCATTAATGCTCTGAAAGTTTGCAGTTAGTAATAAGAAGGAGAGTCTACCTGTTTTGCTTAGGGCAGACTTATCAAGATCTCTCTACTTTTCTGGCTTACATTTGATCTAACTTAAGTCTATGACATTTTTCAGAGGGCAATTTATTCCCTTGACTCTACTACCCAGAATTCTAATTTATTTGCAGACTTGCTGTTCACCCTATTCTCTCATTGTCAAACAGTCTCCCATGTCTCATAGACAAGATGTTTCTCCTTCATTCCATTATTTCTGTTTCTGTTCTATGTCAATCTCATGTGTGCCTATTTCTTGGTCTGTTCCCCCACTCTAAGTCATTTGTTTTAGCCCACAGGTAGGTTTCTCCCTGTCTTTCTGTCTGCAGCCTAGCATCCTCTGGCCTGCAAGTCACTTCTTCTGCCCAGTTTTTTTCTGTGCACCTTCCTCTGAAGAAGAGGAAGATCAAGAACCCCTTAGCTCTGGTTTTCATTTCCACCATAAATCACCTACTCACTGCTTGCTGAGCTCAGCAGCATGGGATTCTCCGGTTACTTGGAAATTCACCTCTAACCTTGTACTGCTTTTGGCTGAGATAAAGTTATTTTTCTTCCTGGTGGTTCCTATGGTGCTGTGTTTTGGATCTGTGACCAAAACAGTGCTGATAGCAGCACTTGCACAGTATCAAGTCCTTTTCTGTTTCTCACACCACCCCATCAGTGAGGGAGCTGGGGATGCGCAAGAAGTTGTGGGGAGACACGGATGGGACAGCAGACCCCAACTGACTGAAGGAATATTCCACGCCATATGGCAACAGGCACAGCAGATAAAACTGGGGAAGAAGGAGGAAGTGGGGCATGTTTGGAATGATAGTGTTTGTGTTCCCAAATCACTGTTACAAATGATGGGTCCCTGCTTTCCTGGGCATGGCTGAACACCTGCCTGCCCATGGAATGCAGTGAATTAATTCCTTGTTTTGCTTTGCTTTTACTTTCCCTGCTAAACTGTCTTTATCTCAGCCTACAAGTTTTTTGACTCTTACCCTTCTGATTCTCTCCCCCATCCCATTGTGGGGAGTGAGCAAGCAGCTGGGTGGGTCTGAGCTGCCTTTCAGGGCTAACCTGCAACAGGTCTTTTTCCTTACAGAATTGCTTCTGATACATTTTTTGAATTTTTCTTCTGTTTTCTGCTTTTTAAAATTCACTCTATGCTAAAGATGTAACAAGTGAACATGCTTTATATCACTTTATTAGTAATGACATACACAAAATAGCAGTCATGCCACTTACTCACCAACAAAATTGTATATTCAATATGTAGTCCAAGATGTGAAGATGCATCTGTACAAGGATAAGGATGTTTATAAGTGTAAGATGTATGCTGAAGAACTATTTGATCCTCAAACTAAACTTTTCCCCCGCTGTTCTTTCGTAAGACAGTTGTAAAATCTATTTAAACAAACAAAATAGATGCATTAATCACAGTTCTCTGCACCTTGCTCACATTCACTCACCCACTCTTTGAGTATAAATCTTTCAGTGTTGTTGCTTTCTCACATAGATAAGAGGTCAAAACAAAAGAAAGAGAAGTTGGAAATGGAAAGAAAGTGTAGACATTTTATAATAGTTCTTTTGTGGGTGAGATGGGGAGGAAATTAAAATTTGCTTCAATGAAACAGGGCAGCAGTGTATGAAATTTCAGTTTTCTGAGGATGGAGGTGAAGTTTTAGAGAGGCATGAATCAGTACATTACTGAAGTGAATGCTTCTGTTAGGCAGACAAGTTTCCACTTTCTTTTCAACCACTGCAACTAATTTTGCATGCATTGTGAGCTTTTTTTTGCAAATCGTATCACTTTTGAGAGAGATGAACCCCTTGAAAAGTAGAACCCTCTAAAAGGCAACCAGGAGGATTTGAGCCTATAATTGAGCTCCTACTAAATTAATGTTGCATTGTCAAATGCTACTTGATGACATGGAGGATGGCACAGCCCTGTCATTCTTATATATTATGAACCAAAATCTGAGTTCTTAAGAGGTTCTTAGAGATGGCATCTATCTCACTTATAGCTAAGTGGCTCTTAAATAAAAAAAAAAAAAAGAAAGAGGAGAATAATAGTACTTACACACGACTTCTCTGAAGTGCTTGTCATGCACGGTTCCAACAGCACTTTGAGAAAGAATGTCAGTATCATTGTTTATGTTTTGTTTGATTGGGAAACTGAGGCAGGGGATGAAGTGTTGAATTCCTAAATCAACAAGTAATCTGTAAAAGATCCAGGAACAGCTACAGTGTCCCATGAATGCTAATAATGCCCTGTAATCTTTAACATCTTGTTTTTTCCTCTGAATGTTGCTTGAGAATAAGCTGTCCTGGAGAGAAACTCTTCAAGTGGGCCACTTCAGTTCTTTGAGAAATGTTAAGAAGTCTGAATTTGAGAATTTTTTTAATCCAGTGCCTCTACGGTATTGAATCCTTCATGTCCTTCCCCAAGTGTATATGGAGCCCTTGTGGAAGCCATGGATAATCTGGAAAACAGTATTTTTAGGAGGCAGGCAGCATGCTGATTTATCTCCTTTGCATTCAAGTCATATACTGTGGTCTTTGTTATTTCAATAGCTGCCAACCACAAGGACCAGAATGAAGAGCAGGGAGAAGGCAGAGCCAGAGATGACAGAAGGAGAGCTAATATATTGGCACATGGGCTTTGCAATGGGTGCATTATCCTCCTGTGACAGCAGATTGCCCTCTCAAGGTATTTGTTCAAACACATTACTGAAGATAAGTCCTGCTAAAACATGAAGTTTTAGATAATGTTGGTTAAACATGATTTATACCTGTGTGCAATGGAATAAACTATGATTAGGTCATTTGGATTTTGTTTTTTAATGAAAACATCCTTGGGATCTTACATGCGCAATCTGTAGGATATGTTAATTTATCTGCAAATAAATTGAAGATAGACAAAGCCATGTGGAAACCTCGGGGGACAGAGGTACTTTGCTTGTATAGGTACTCGAGTGACTACTACAGTTAATGTAATAGGCATTATAATTACTTGTTCTTATGACCTTTTCATCATGAGGCCCTAAGGTCTGATCAGAAGGTGGGCAGTACCATCGTCCTTATGGAACATTCATGGGAAAAGATGGATGGAAATGTGTGATTCAGAGTGTTGAGGCTGTTCATGGTTGGAGGAATTTGGTCTTGATTTTTCAGGATATCATGTTCCCCGTGCAGAGCAGCTGGTGTTACTGATGACTCCTACTCTTTGAACACCTGGAACACAGCAGCAGTGGCTACACACGATTGTATGTATATGTATATAAAGGAAAGAGTAGATTGAAAATAAGTTTGGAAATTCCTTTGCCTTCTGAACAAGAATACATTAGCTTCAGGACTAAACCACTCTTTAACAAGTTGGAAAAATGGTTCAGTTACAGCTGGTAGGAGGCTGAAGTAGTGGAAATCAGTTGCAGAGACATATTGTATGTCTGCTAACTCACATTCTTGTTTTTGGTCTTTTTTATGCCTATCTCTAAAACTATTTCAGTTTAGTATAAAAAATTTGAGAAAAAAAATCATTGAACATAATACTTTTTTTACTAAGCTAATCTTTGCATAATTTCTGTCCAGAGCGAATTTATTTTTGTTATTCAAATTTACTCCAATGGCATGTTTGAGGGATCTTAGCACTCTTGTGCAGCATATGCAAGCTGATCTTAATAGACAGGCTACGTAGAGTTTATACTCTATATCTCAATATGAAATTGAGATTTTTACTTGTCATTTATTTATATTAAAACTTTCCTGGATTGACAGAAGACACCCATATTTTTAAATGAATTACTGCTGACCTGAGAAATTGTTTATGCACTTACTTAAGTCCATCCTGTTTGTCTTAAAAGTTAAAGACCAGTCTTGGCTGATTCAGGGCAACAGCTTTTTTGAAGAATGTGTTGTATACCCTCATTGCCTTTTAGCTTAGATGCAGCTACTACAGGCTGCAAATGTTCCTCATGAAATTCTGTAAGAATGTGGTGAGTTAACCTGCTCCGAGTTCCTGCTGTTCTGTTTCCCTCAGCACCCCAGATAGGACCAGCCATGGCTGTTGCAGACACACACAGCATAACAGAATTTGTTTCATTTAGCCACATTCCCCTTGGTGGCAAGACGCTGTTTCTAGCAAGTCCAAGTTGTATTCACTTCCTTTCAAGAGGCACTTTTGGCAGTACTGTCAGCACGTCACAAGCAAATTTCAATGGAATTTTTTTGTTGCACAGGTTGCTCAGTGTGCCTCCCATACTCCCCAGGTTATGGCTGTATTTTGCTGGGTTTTAACCAAGTACATTTTCTGTTAAACGAGATTATGGCTTAATTAAGATGCAAAGAATTCGATCCAGTATTCATTTTGTTAGCATTTTTCATAGTTTAATTTTCCTCCCAATTTTCCTATGCTATCAACTTCTATTTGAAAAAAAATAGTTTGAGAGTATAAACAAAGCAAAGGATTTAGATGAGTCTGTGCCCTAGTAAACAACTAAAAACTCCTATTTTCATTGAGATTGAAACTTTGTTTGAACTCTACACTAATGCTAAATCCATGGTTATCAAACTGTTTCACAATACTGTGGGAGTGAACAAGGCAACTATTTTTTTTGAGACATTGCTTGTGATTGCTGGAAAAGAGAGGCATATTAGTAACAACATTCAGAAGATTTATAGCTTGTTTGCTGGTGCATAGGAGAGTAAGTGCAGATTACTGAGGTTTCTCAGTTATGAGGGCTATGAATTAAAGTAGTTATCCATAATTTATTATTCTCCATGTGCTTCCAGTCTACATTTAGTTAGAGAGAAAACATAGACAGGCAGAGTAGGGAGGAGTAACCTTGAAAGAGTAAGACTTGCTTCATAGAATTACCATCTTCATCCTGTCCCTGAAAACAAATACAGAATCTTATAGTTATTTAAATACTTGATTGCTACCTTGCTTTAAGATTTGGAGACCCATTGATTAAAACAGAAAAACTGCAGCAGCCCTCTTGCACAACTTCTGTGCCTTGACCATGGGCTCCTGTGGGAAATTTAGAAGACTAGAAAAAGCAACAATCAGCCCTGGAATGACTACCAGCATAGTAGAATCAACAACTTCTATTCTTGAAAGTATTTATATACATTTTTCATAACTGGTGCTCCTTGGATCTAGTACACAGGTCAGACCTAGTGTACTCCCATGTGCTTTTCTGAAGTTGGATAAGAAGAAAAACCACTAGTTTGACAGACATACTTTTGTTTGATACATCCTAGTACATTTTTCACACTGATACATGTATGTATTTAGAGAGAGAGAAAATTGTACAGCACTTCTTAAAAGATGAGAAAGAAAATGTCTATAATTTCTTTTAAACCCAGTTCAGGTGAACTTAATTATCAGAATACATTGTTTAATGGTCTACCCTTTAGCCCTTATAATAGCAGCACATCAGCTTCTCTTCAGTACGTCTTTCATTCCCCAACATTTTAAACACTTAATAATTTAAAGAAATTGTTTCCTGTGCATTATGTTTTTTTCAGCATCTTCAAATTAGCTTCTCAACTTCTGCCATGTAACGTATGGTGCAAGTTCTGCAGAAAATGAATCACTTCATCCACGTATAGATGTGTAGGGTGGCTGAATTTGTAGGTAATCATGATGTAATTAGGTAACAGAATTGTTATGTTAGAGTCTGCCTAGGCAGATTGAACCTCACCATTTTTTAAATTGTCATTAATGTTCCTAAAATGAGAATATAACATTTTATTACCTGGAAATAATTTGCATTTATTTCCTAGTTATCAATTCTTAAATTTATAGCACAAAAGTAACAAGAACATTCCAGATTCTTCTGACTCTTATCTGAGAATTGAATAAATCCCCACCAAAAGCAAAATCCTTGTAAAATGAGAGGAAATCATTGGGTAGATCACAAAATAAACCAAAAGGCTTACTTTTTATTTGAAGAAGATTCCCAATGCTGCTATAGCAACTGTTCTAATAATTTGGACCTTGAGATGCACAAAGGAAAGAGGTGGATTTCAGCAGTATTGAGGAACTCATTGAAAAGAGAATCTTAGAGCCATTGCTAATGTATTGCCAAAGGACAGAGTTCATCTCTTGAACTCCAGACAAACAGAAGAGCTGAGATTCAGTTCTCATGGATGGATGAAGACTCCTCCAGAGAAATTTACCTTGTATATTTTTTTAGCACAGTGCAGCCACAGAAGTGTTGACATTGTTCCTTGATTTAGCTGAAATTTCGAAATGATGTTTCTCAGAAGCACAGTAGTGAGATTTGTTTGGCAACCTGTTAACACATTAAAAAAGAAAATAGCTGGGTTTATTATAAAAATGTACTCCTGAGCATCACATACACACCCTTTGTTCCTGCATTTGTTGCCTTCCCATTTTTTTCTTGCACTATCTTTCTTTAGTTAATAGTGTGAAGACACTTATGCATGTACTCATTGTAGGTTTGAAAGTATTCCTGATGTGGCTGCTCAAATGCTTGCAGCAAGTTCCTGTGTTTGCTGGACCTTTAAGGGCTCCAGTTGTGGTGACAGTAAGATGTTTTCTTCAGAGTTATTGCTGAATATCTGAAGCTGTCTAGATATTTGGCTTCCACCAAATCTAATAGAAATCAGCTTCCTTATATGATTTTGAAAATCTTCACTCTCAATCATTCTTTTCCCTATTCAACAACAGAAGAGTATGCCAATGTCTGGTTGTATTTCAACAGCAGTAATACTACTACATGCACTCACTGCTGCTCTTTTCATACGTGTTTAAAGCCCTTTTTCTTTTACGTTATTACTTGAGGACTTGTTTTGTCTGGAGGAGAGAAAGTCTGGGAAAAGATAATGGCAGCTTTACATGGAGAGGTGAGGAGGTGGTCAAGAAGCTGGAGCCAGGTTCCTAATGGTGGACCACTGAGAGAGGGCAAGAGGTAGTGGACAGGAGTCTGGGCAAGAGGTAGGGGACAGGAGTCTAAGCAAGAGAGGTTCAAACTGGATACAACAAAAAGCTTTTTCCCCAAGAGGACAGCAAGACAGTGGAACAGGTTGCTCAACAAGGCTGTTCTGTCTCTATCTTTGAAGGATTTCAGGACCTGACTGAACTAAGTTGTGAGCAACCTGGTCTGTCTTTAATAGAGAACCCATGTTTGACTTCCTGAGGTCACTTACAACTGAACCTTGTTATAATCCTATGAGCATACTATTTTAATTACAGAAGTTTTAAAATAACACTACTGGAACAGATAAAAATGGCGACTGAACTCAGATTGTGAATGAATTAGTTTAATCAAACAGTTCTGTATAAACTACAGGATCAAACCCTTCCTTGATACTGTAAGCATGTTTCTTTATAGCTCCTGAATCATTGTAGTGACGCCACATGTAACGACATGCAGGTGCTTGAATATATTTGCTGGAAAGACAGGTTGATTTTGTTTTTGCTGTCTAGCTGTTGAGATAAAGAGGTTGGCAATGTCTTCATAAACCATAAGAGAAGCAAGCTTAGAATTGCTAGGGTTTTAGCTGTTAATAAATTCTTCAGGTTCTGACAATCAGCAAATTTTTTTGAAAAGCAGAACTTAGTCAATGTCTTTTTCAAATGTGACTTCTAACGCCTAAGATATATTGTGCTACAACACTTTTTTCCACATAAGATTTTCTTTAAATCACCTATCGTGGTTAAAGACAGATGTACCTTTATTCCGTACTCTAAAGCAGCGTATCTTTATATTATACCTTGAAAAAAATCTGCTTCTATCTTTCAATTCAGAAAGTCCCATCAAGATGTGCTGGTTTTTGTCTTAGATAAAAATAAAGGAAGAGAGAGAGAGAGAGAGAAGCTACAGTTTTTAAATTCCTTTTTTTAGCGATTCTGATTTCAACAGCTGCAGAGAGTAATTATTATAAAGACTGTAGTCCCAATTGTTTTGAGTTGATGTTGTAGCCCTACCGTAGCAGATACTCAGCAGATGAAGACTGAAGCACACAACTTGAAACATATGGCAAGATAAAATCTGAAAGCTATGCTAACTAGCTACCATAAAGATTTTGTGAGGGAAAAGAACTTTAAATCAACATAGACTTTAAAGGGAGGACAGCAAAAACGTTTTAGGACAGAAATGATGATACCTCTCTACCACTTCTGCATCTGCAGCTGAAATCTCTGGAAGAAGAAGTTACTATGTTTTATTCTAATTGAGAGAAGTTAACAGTTTTTTCAAGACTTCCAAATAACACTTAAAATCTCAAACTTCAATTACTGCACATTCTATTATTCCAAGGTCTTTGTTACTGTATCAATATTCCAAAGAAGGCAGAATAAAATTTTAGATATTGCCAACAAGAAAACAGATTTTAACTTGAATAGATATTATTAGCAAGTAAATCACAGAGAAAATTTCTGCCTTTTGGAAATCGTTTAGGTGATTTCCACTTGAGGTGTGATGTAAATAATGTAGCACCTGCCTTTTTCCCTGATGGGCAAGTTTAGTTTTAATTTCTCTGGTAGAATACATTACTGAAGTGAAACTGTCATTCATTTAATTTTAAGCATTCCAGGGTTGAAACAATGATATACATCTTGAAGGCTCATAGAAGGCTTATACAAGTGAATATTTATATCTCTCTATATATAAATATAATAAAGAACACATATTTTAGCATTGATGCTTATGATGCCTTAAGTCTGAGATTATTCCTTTCACCTGTAGATATATAGGTCCACCACACATGGACATTAAATACATGCACAGAGAGTAAGAGTTTGTTTTCTGTGCTGGTCTGCCCACTGTCTTGGTTTTCCATTGTCAGCTGCTTCATACTCTGCCCTGCTAGCCATCATTATCCCCCTGATTTTCCGTTTTTCACCCTTCTACCACCCATTTTGTGTAAAAAACTCCCTTGAGGTGCCTAGTCATACTGAAGCAGGTCTGCCAAGCAACAACAAGCATCCCAGAACTACCTTATGACACTTTACTATAAACAATTCATTTATGTGTTCTTCCATATATTTGATATATGTTTTTCTTGGTTTTATAAAATATTTACATATATATTGTCCTGAGAAAACAGCAGCTCCTGAATACAATATTCTTTTCTGTTTCAGTACTGTTTGTGTATCACACTGATGCTTCTAGAACTATGTGGGTATATACTGTGTGGTTTGAAGCAGCATCTTCCTTCTGCATCTAAGCCTTTAATATCTTATGTTTCTGGTTAATGTTGATGGCACATGAGGGGGAAAGACCTCATAAAGCAATATACTGTTCCTATCTGTGTATATTAAGTGCCTGAATGCATATTCTCTTTACTACAACAATTTTTTTCTTACGAGAAAAAAAGTGATTTTGCGATCCACTGACATGTTGTCCATTGCACTTTTCAGAAACTCACCCCTAACAGGTAGCAGGGTATGGCTGTGTATATCTGAAACACATGTTCACATCTTCAGAGATAAGAAACAGCATGCATCATGACCAGCAGATATTTCATATGGGCAAGGAATGATTTTATGTCAGATTGGAAGCTGCTAGATGCTATGAATGACAATGATGGATCCAGCTATCCCCAGGGAAAAAAAAAAAAAGAAAAAAGGAAATGCATACACACCATGTCAGAAACACTTGCAGCATTCTGAGTATGCCTGTAAATCCATGTGGAAGGCACCTCACACCTGCTGTTCAGTTGAAAGATGTACCACAGGATGACTGTGGCAGAATGGGATAGCATGTGGGAAGTCTCTACTTAAAGTGATGTAGTCTATTACTGCTTCCTTCGTAGATGCTGGATAGACAGGGACTACGATTTGACTGAGGCATTATGTATTCTTTGACTTAGGTGAAATGTCTGGTCTTTTAAGAGTATATAGTAAAGGATTTGGATGAATCCCTCAGACATTCTACTAAAACTCTTTTTTAACCTGAGCAGGAAAAAACGGTGCTTCCAAAAATTCTGTGATGAAGTACAATGAAATGGTCTTTGCAAATATAGTTATGAAAAGAGGTGAAAACTCTGCTCTGTGCTTAACTGAATCCAGAAATGCCAGTTTGGGTTAAATAAATGTCTATGCATTGTCATTATTAATATAATTTTTGTAACTATTAGCACAATAATTATAATAATTTTTAAGGTTCCTAGTAGATCTATTACTCTACTATATTTAGCAAGACATCCTGTTTGTTAAGAATTTAACTACTGTACAGTTTTATGGGGGAATAAATCTTCTACAAAAGCAGCTGGGGAAAAGTGAAATGAATATGGAGTTTTTTTTCTTCGTAGTTTGACCCAGATTACCTCATCCATGGAATTTACAGGGTCTGCAGATATCGCATCTGACTAAGAGCTCAGTTCAAACCATTGCAGAAGGCTGGAGCCACCCTTTCATGAAACCACAGTCCTACGTGTTGCACTTGCTGTGGTTGGGAGTTTACTACATGGTGTTCCAGGGCAGAAAGCTGAATGCAGCACTTCCTGTTTTTCATTGCTTGTAATTTGCATCTGCCTTTGAATTTGAGAAGAGAGTCCACGTGTTTCTGAATCGTGCTTTTCTGTGCTCTCTTGCAAATCTACTTTGGATGGAGCTGCAGCATGAAGGAAAGGGCTCTGGAATAAGGATTAGTGCCCCACCCTGCACAATTAATTTAATGCACATACCTGGCCCTGGTTCTTGTTCTGTGGCAGTGACCATGTAGAGTCCTGGTCACTTCTGTGGATGTTTGACTCAGGCTTAGGGAAGTAATGGCTCCTGTGTTTGCCTCTGCAGGAAAGCAATGTGCCACAGTCAGTGAACTCCTGTCAGTTAACACATGCACACAGAAAGTGTACAAGAGCAA
>VYZT01015833.1:0-19622 GCA_013400735.1 Pomatostomus ruficeps
TCCTCATGGCCCTTGTTTGGACAGCTGAATGTCTTTGTATTCATCTGCATTAAAATTATACTTTCATCACCTGCAGCACCGTTATTCACACTCCTCTTGCTTTAAAAGGTTTATAAATGTTGATTTCCTGTTTTCTATCATACATGGAATCTGATTCTGATCAGATTAGGAACAGGAATTTAAAAAGTTAATGAAATATGCCTACATGTGAAATATGCCTACATGAGAAATATCAATCTGTTTTGTTTGCACTTTTTACATACTGCTATGTATTTTAGCACTTCACAGGCCCTGTTATTCTCCAAAGTCTAAATTTAATATGTAAACATAATGTAAGGTTTCTTCAGGAAGGTCTGTTTTCCAGAAGACCATTTTTATAACATTTAATTGTATAGTCATAAAGAGTATTAAGATACTAACCATGTTCTTCCACTTCATACTTTTGAGAACTCACAGTAATATCTTATATAGTAAAGCCTTTATCAACAAGCATCTATTTTAATTCACATGATTAAAACTATTTACAGTCATTTATGAAAAAATATAATTTAAATATGTACTCTAGTCCAAAGCACATCATCAATGTCAAGTGAAATAATTCTTTCAGTATAGCTGATTTATTTTCTAAGTTGCAAAACAAAAAGATGCCTGACTTATCAGAATGCAAAAGAAGATACAAGAAAAACAACATGAGATTTTTAGAGTATTTAAAGCAAAAAACAGTAAATGGGCCTGACCTTATTAGATATACTAAATCTGTTTTATCTTTTTCATTAAAAAAGACCTTTTGCATCCTTGATTGCACTTGCTACAGAGTAATTTGCAAGTAAAATACAAAGATGTGAAATTAACTGATCAGATGTAGAATTCTGTGAAGCCGTAATTAATGAAACTATGATACTGTAGTCATCACCAGTTGATATTTGTGCTGAGATTCTTCAGCCACCTGTCTGACTAGAACTGTGGGTTTTTAGGAAAAGCCAGCAATATTGAGGATTGCAAAAGGTACCTAATTATACAAAACTTGTATACAAATCTTATTACAGCATGACAAAATGAACAATATAATGATATGATGAACAGATGGTTACCATTAGCTTGCAGTCAGCTTTAATGCCATAGTGAGGCTTCTGAGACATTGCCTCATCTTCCCAGTCTTTCTTCCTTTCTCCCTCCTTCCCTCCCCGTCTTCCTTTCTATGCTTTCTCTTCCTTTTCCTTCCTCCTTAATTTTCCTNTTCATAATAGTCTGGATGTAATTCACCAATGAAGCAAACAGACCATTTTAAACTAAAGCACCTGGATGACAGAAGCTCTAGCATAGCGGCTCCAAGCAAAACCACCTCATTCTCATAGTATGTCCTGTCGCTCAAGGAGGAAGGAACTCATTATAGTCTGCAAAGAGGTCAATTGGACTATTGGGGAAGGCAGAAAATTCAAGGCTCCCTTACAGGAAAAAACCCTCAAATAATCTCAAGTGCTCTACAGAGGGTTGTTTTTCAATCTCTCCCAATTTTCCATCAAAGGATCAAGAAGCCACACAGATTCAACAAAATGTATTCAAATGGAAAACTACTTTTCTGAATCCACTAAATGTTATCTACGGTAAGCATACTGAACAGTATCATTACAAAGGTAGCTAAGATATTGTTATTTTCTGTAGGTTATGAATGAGTTATGTTAATTTTCTATGCATCTTCAGAACAGGATCATAACATCCATCAAAATTTCTGAGACATTCTCTTTGTTAAGAGATGCATAAAAGACACTTACTCTGGTGGACTCTGGGGCCTGGAGAACCTCCTTCCAGCTGCTGAAGCCCAGCACAGTGAACCCAAAGATCTGGGAGTACAATCCATCCAATGAAAGCAGCTGCTGCTTTCCTGTTTGCAGGCTCAGCCAGTAGCCAAGATGAACATGTATGCTGGAGATGCACACATGCAGAGGACACTAATGAAACCAGCTACATAGACTACCCAGAGATAAGGCTTTGTCTTTAACAGCGCCCACCCAGAATTCACATAAAACATGTGTACAAACAGCCAAATCCTAGTCCTCTTCTCCGTCTGATCAGGACTGAAGCTTGTTAGTAAAGATACACAGCCCCTTACCCTTTCAGAAGGATCAACGCATTTGTGAACCCCTCCAATACACAGCCCCCTGCCCTCTGTTTCACAAGGACCAACGCATTTGTGAACCCCTTCAATAGCAGTACCTCAACTCATCTAATATTGATGCCCAGATCCTGCACCTCCTGCTTGCCAGATAGTCCAGCTTCAAGTGTGCTGATGAACTGCACATACACATACACACGTGCACATCTGCACATACATTCAGAGACTAGCTTAGAGGAAAACATAAATATTCTATCTTCCACATGGCTCTTGCCAGTGCACACAGGCCCTGGCACTCTTGCTCCCCTCTCCTCTTTCTGGTGCTGGGACTCTCACCTGCTCCAGTTGGCACCAGGCATGGGAGCCACCATCGCTCAGAGTCTGATGCCTTTTGCTGGCACTGAATTGGCTCCCTTCAGACACACACTCCTATAGTCTGCAGTCTCCCTTCAGCTTGCCAATGCTGAGACCCTCATTTACTCCAACTGCTGGCACCAAAGACATCAGGACCACTATCACCAGCGGTCTAACTCAAATTGTAGACACCAAATTCAGGCACTGTTTTCTCTCCAGTTCTGACATTGGGACCTTGGAAAGCATAGATGGGGAGAGAGTGAGATTATGTGGAAAGAGAGTTAAGAAAAGATTTAATAAAAAGAATGGATAGACTACAGTGATTTAGTGCAGGTCTGTCGGACGAGAGCACTGAGCAGCAACTGCTTACACACTACCAGTGTATTTTTATCTCCTTTCCCTCCATACCCAACCCATCTTTGTTTTACCTGTATTCCCTTTCTCTAAATGGTTCTTAATAAGTCTAAGAGTGCAAATTCTGGTGTGAATCAGGGTATTCAATCATAAGAATACTGGCAAACTTAATGTCAGCTGTTTGTTGTTGTGCTAAAAATCTTCTTTCAGGAATAAGTAGAGAGAGTTTTTTAGAGGTCAGTGAATGAACTAAACAATTAATAAAAAATAAAAACACATAATTGACATGAGAATTTATATTGCTTGCCTAATAGATCCATCCTATCATTGTGAACAAAACAACAACTTGGACCCAGCAACCTTTACTTATTTTGAATAAATGCTTTCAAAGTATTTTTATTTTAATTTCATTTGCATTCCATCAATATAGAGTAACAAGTATATTTAATATTTTCATTCAGATCATGTGAACTAGATACTACCAGCATCTTGCCTCATTTTAGGAAAAAGGTAGGACAAAGATTACAAAATCTTAAACATAATATGCACAATCTTGTTTTTATGTTTTGTTTTCTGTGTGCAAGTTCAATATCAAGACAGAAGAATATTTTTAATTTCCTGCCAATTTCACACAATTAAAATAGCATTCAAGTTATGAGATTCATAATTACGCAACTCAGCTTGGCTGAGAACACAATACAGATGCAATGGAACAACAATAGGAAAATGTCTGTTTCCCTAGAAAAATGTCTGTTTTCACATGAGTAGTATTCTTTTAGGTAACTCTTCTTGAAATTGCCTTTGTGCTAGCAAACACTTTTACACAGGATCACAGGAAGACAGGTAGACTTAAACCACCACATTTGGTTGGAAAATAATTGCAAAATTATACTGTATGTTAGTCAATCGGTCCTGTTATACTACTGAACTGGAAAAAAAAAATGTTAAAATCCTTCTCCTTCTAAGATACTTATGCTTAGAAACAAGAAAGGATTTCCCATATTCTTTTATCTAAGTGCAGAATAAACAGGCAGCAAGTTACACTCATAGTCTCCTTTTCTCCTCAATCCTTCCCAGCTACTTGGAGAATAGGTCACCATGTATCTTGCCCTCCAGTAGTTCAGAGTATTAAACTATTTCCATGTCATTATGGGTTTGGATTTACTGTATCTGGAAGGGTGTTCCTCCTGTCTCATTTCTCCTCTCCCTCATCAAGTCAAAATTTCAAGGATAAAAAAGATTTTTGTAGGGAAAGTTTCAAAAGTGATGTGCCTATACAATTTGCATGAAAGGATAAAAGTGAGTGTTCTAAAAAGATATGGGCCATGAGTGGGGGTAAAACCAGCTCTGGAAAACTTTACTAATGGATCTTTTTCATTTAAAAAAGAGGAGTTTTTTTCAGTTTTCTTAGAATTATGGTGCCCATGATGCTTCTACAGTGAATGAAAGGGAAGAAAAGGAAAATATCCAGCAGATTTACTAGGAATTTAGAATTCAACGTGTCTATCCTATTTTTTTAAAATATAGTTCTATACAGACTTAACTAAGATATCAACAAGGATCTTCAGTCTTTCACTATGAAAATAAAGACTGGTTCTTTGATCCCAATAACTCTATTATGCTTTTTTTTTCTTTTTATCTCGATGTAATGATTTCTTTATATTCTATAATTGACAAGGATAAGTGATGTTTCCTAGAAAGAGAGATTTTTAAAAGTTTTACTGTCCTTGTATATTCAAGAGCTAGCTTTATACTTAGCTCTTTCTTAAAGAATGTTCTTCTGAGTATTACTATTCTCACATCCATACAGTGACCTTCTACTGTGAAGCAGAATAAATAGTTTTTGACTGCTATCCTAATCCCCTGAGAAAGTGTTTACAATGGGATGGTTTTAGGTACATTTTTCATTCAAGCTTTTCTCATGAAAACATCTTATTTATCCCATATATCATAAATAAACTAATTAACTTCCTTCTTTTTAATCAAGTTGCACCCCTAAATCATGACATTATTGACCCTTTAGTTTATTTCCGTCTTCTACTTGTAGTACAGTACTTCCATCAGAGGATGTTGAAATTATGAATATGAATGCCATGACCATTCAAAATCATCCATCCAGGAAGAGTTCTGATACTTGCGAACTCTGTATTTGAGGATGAGTGAGTCAGTGACTGAGAGTCTTTCTCTGTTATAGTGCCAATAGAAGAAAGTTACTTATGGATGGGATCTGATTATCAAAAGCTTCTATCATTTATATGTTTTTACATTTATATGTTTTACATATCCAAGAGTAATTTGGAAGTCTGATTTCTTTATTTTACAAAGCCTACTTTAAAAAAATCTAAGGATATGGCAAACTGTGCAATAATAATATAAAGTAACTGTTTTAATAAAGCAAAAGTTCATACCATTATTATAACAGATAAAATTATTATTGTAAGATAGGGAAAAAAGGTGTTTCCTACCTGTAAAACCTTTGTCACACTCGCAATGAAAAGTATTTGGAGAAACATTGATGCAGTTACCATTGAAACATGTAGATGGCTGGCACTGTCCAACTATTTCTGTACAATTTTTACCTACATCAAAGGAATAATAAGAACATTGAAATTTAGTAAATATGTAATGGGTTTGATGAACTGTTTGTAAACGTCAAATTTATAACGATGATATAGATAGGTAAATGGATAGATAGGAATTCGTGCTAACATTGTTCACTAGTTTGCTCCAAACTTACTGAAATTCTAAGGCAAGTCAAAAGATATTAATCTGTTTTTATATAAGTTATGCTGCTCAACCTCATCTGACATATAGTTACAAATTCACATATAGCTTAAAATGCAGAAATGCTACTAGAACTGTAGTATTTATTTCTTTTAACATGAATCTAGCTTACAGTTTCTTTCAGCATTGAGAACAAAAGATGTTCTTATATGGAGTGAAAATGTGAGTATTTTTTTAATATGCAGCTTTCTGGAAATTACAATTCCAGTTTTAAGTTGTTTATGCTATTACAGCATACAGGTCTAAATACCATATAATTATGCTTGCCTCTTGAATTATTATTATGACATTATTCACACTTCAAAAAGTTTTCAAATTTTTAATAAACTTTATGTTATGGGAGGCACTTTTTCTTCCCTCACTCTTGTGTAATCATGCACATAATATATGGTGGTTTAGTCTCCTAATTCTTCTTGTTTACATACAGCTTATTTATGGGATGAGTATTATCAGTACAAAATGATGGCATTACCTAAAACTTTCCTATATAGACTAACAAAATGTTTTAAGCATTGCTTGTTGTTAACATTAAGGATGATGATTGCTCTTAATAGAATTGCTTGTGAATTTTTTCATTAATTTGGGTTCAATTAGTACCAGACACATTTGATATTATTATTTTCAAAGCATTTCACACAGCCTTCAGTAATGATAAGGAAATACAAAACATACTGCATACCATCAATGTTTTCCACTATCTTATTGCACTTTTAATAATTACAAAAATATTTTCTCATAACATTGGCTTTTTCATAGCTGCATAATCTTCTATTGGTGAATGCATTAGTACCCAAATTATTATGCACTTTGAAAAGCAATTAAAAATAAATTACAGCAATTTTTATGCAACATAAGCTTCATTTCTATGAACCATACTCATTCCTGAATCATCAGCTGTACTTCATAGCTTAGCATCAGTATTGCAATAGCATAGAAGTTCAGTCCAACAGAGAAACATTTCAAGAATTCTGCTTCACCAGTACAAAAAGACCTACAACAATTCCTTTTGTGATGAGAATGAATATTTCTGGTACTTTTTAAAACATACCCAGACTCTATTGTTCTGAATGCAGAAACAACATCCTCACAATTTCCTTAATCCATTTTTTTTTCTCCATGAAATGAAGATAATGGTTAGGTAAGAATTTACCCAGTCATGCTATACGCTCTGGTATTGTAATACGAATCCAAATTCAGTTTCTCCAATGAGTTTTGGGTAAATACTGCATTATTTCCTAGTAGGATTATGTGATTTTTCTTTTTTCTTTTGTGACATATTTAATTTTATGATAACAGTATATTAAACAAATTGCCTTTGAAAACAACTTTATGGCACAGAACAATCTGGAAGAAATAGTAAGTATTTTGTTTTTCCTGTCCTTCTAATTTAAGGTTTGACCTTTCAGTTAAACCAAATTTTGATTTAACATATTTCACTAATGTAATTTGAGAAATCTTTAAACTGAAAATGGAGGGGACTTTTGGCACGTTGAATGAAATGCTCATTTCAACAAAACAATTTACTTTTTTTCATCAGTTTGGTTAACTGGCTATTTTGGGAGGAGCTTACTCCAAATGACTTATCTTATTTGGTCTAAGAACCTGAACTGCAGAACAAAAAAAGAAGAAAAATAGTTACTTCTTTAAGTCAACAAGTACTTATTAATGTCTCATGCTTAAGTAGGAAAGAAGCAGGATAAGAACTTACTTTGTTTCTCTCTACAATGCACTTATGAATGTCAGCAAGTACAAACTGTCTTCAAATGCCTGCACAGTCTGCTAGAAGCAACTCCATGTAAAAGAGACTCTGCAGGTGTGGTTGCAGCAGTGGGCAATCAAGTTATACAAAAGCCTTCCTAGTGGTATTGTTATTGTTTTATCATCTATTAAGGAAAGTGTATGATCTATGTAACATTTATTCCTAGAGGAGAAAAGAAATACCTGAAAACTTTGGAGGACATGTGCATTCGTAAGAATTTCCAGGAAGTTCTGATTTCTCAGTGCAGGAGGCATTGTTGTGGCAAGGGTTAATGGAGCATATATCAAACTTCTGGCAGAATGTTCCTGAATACTGTGAGAAACAATGGCAATTATATGCTTTTTCCCAAACATGGCTTAGACATTTTCCATGCCCAGAGCATAGTGGTGCATCCAGAGACTGTTGGCAAAACTGCTGCTTCACGGTTATGTTCAGACGAAGGCCCATGGTGCACAATAGTGGACCTCTCCTGTGAAGTTCTGCAAAGTAATGAGTTCCAACACCAAGCCAGTTAGGGTCCACTTGGTGCAGTCCTCTTATCTGGCAAACAAAAATCAATTGCTCTTGAAGAAAACCAGTCTTAGGGCAGTTAATAAATTCTTCCTTGGAGACATTTACCAAATTCATTCCATAGGACTGAAAGGATGGCTCAGAGGAGATGAAGAGACTATCACCCAGTTGAAGCTCTAAAGGGCATATCTGAGGGATACTGAGGTTATGTTCTTCAGAGATTTCTCCAGTAATACTTTTATTCATATTCCAACATTCAGTGTAAAAGTCTGAACAGACATTTTCTCTTGGTGTCCATTTTATTATGATAGGTTTTGGTTCTGTTCTCCATTCAGCAGTCATTTGCCTCTCACATATTACCTGCCCATTTACAATGAAAAGTTGAAGAAAGCACATTAACATGCAAAATGTTGATTTTGTAGTCATCGTTTCACCTGGCCAATGGAAGTTTTCTTTCACATCTGCTTCAATACTGAGGATAACTTCAGAACACTTGTTCCTTAAGGTTCACATGCATTTTCCATGGCACCCTGGGAATTCAAACAGAGGAAAATATTTCTCTTTTCACAACAAATGCAGTTGAATATTAAAACCTCATTACAAAGCAGAAATGTACAACAGATCATGGGCAACATCAAATTAGTAATGGGAAACTAGAATAAGTCCAGTGAACTGATCACAACTACAACACTGTAACAAAAGTCAGCTTTTTCCTGTTTTTATTCCTGCTAAAATTTGATATTTATTTAGTACATTTCATTGTACTTGTGTGCAGAAGAGAAAGAACTTAAAAGCACATTTTTCATGTTCCCTCCCCCGTTGACAAAAACTAATGCTAATAAAGTTAAGGCAGGACATCTGAAGCAAAACGAGGAACTAAACAAGAACATTTAAGTTCTAGTCATGAGCTTTGACCATAATCCCTTAACAGTTTATTATAAAATTAGATATTCCAAAGACGTAGAATTTTTGCTTTGTGAAGAAAACATGCAAACAGTACCCAATTCTTCTCATACATTCAACAAAACCCTGCATTAAATACTTACCTTTCAAAGAATATATCTGAAAACCAAAGATCCTTAATCATATGCTTGAGACTTTTATGTATTATAGTCAAAGACAACAGATTACAGGGTCCTCCAGGACTATTTAATTTATAGATGAGCCTTTTCAGTCCCTTGAATATGTCTAGCAAATTTTATTGCATGGAGATGAGTGATTACAGAAAGAAAACCAAAATAAGATTATGAAGCTTTGCTTGGAGTCATAATTAAAATGATGAAAACACAATATTATGTTACATACCTTAGAAATTGTCAATAGCTTTGCATTAGTAATAGTTTAATTTGTCTTAAATAAAAAGTTTTTTTCTCTCCTTTAGTCTTTTTTCCCCCTCAGTACCCTTATCTGACACTTTCAGATATTTATATTCCCCATTAAGATAGTGGCCCCTAAACTGATATTTACAAACAAAAAATTCTTATAAAGAATAAACTTTATCTTACAAGGGAAGCCATTCAATGTAAATAAACAATAGCATTTATAGTTCGAATTTTTTTCACATTGTTCTCATTTTTACACAGCATGTGTAAAAATCACATGGATGAGTATTTTTCTACATCTACACACACGTAGTTTTATTGGGTTTTCATGGCCCAGTTTTGCTAGGGGGAGGCCTAGATGGGGTGGCTTCTGTGAAAAGCTGCCAGAAGCTTTCTCCATGTCCAGCAGAGTCAATGCCAGCCAGCTCCAAGAAGGACATACAGCTGGCCAAGGCTGGGCCAATCAGAAATGGTGGTAACACTATGACATAACAGATTTAAGAAGAAAAATAAGTTATTGTGCAGTTTCAACTGCAGCCAGAGAAGAGCTGAGTGAGAATATGTGAAGGGAACAGCTCTGCAGACACCAAGGTCAGTGCAGAAGGAAGGATTGGAGGTGATCCAGGTACTGGGGCTGAGATTCCCCTGCAGCCTGTGGTGCAGCCCGTGGTGCAGCCCATGGTGAGGCAGCTGTGCCCCTGCAGCCAATGGAGGACCATGGAGATGCAGAGATCCACCTGCAGCCCTTGGAGGAGACTTATGATGGAGGAGGTGGATGTCTGAGAGGAGGCTGTGGCCCCACGGGAGGCCCGTGCTGGAGCAGGATCCTGGTAAGGACCTGCAGACCCATGGAGACGGATGCCCATTCTGGAGCAGGTTTCCTGGTAGAACTTGTGACCCTGTGGGGAACTCATGCTGGAGCAGCCTATTCCTGAAGGACTGCACATCATGGAAAACTGCAGCAGTTTGTAGAGAACTGTTGCGCATTGGATGGATGCACATTGGAGAAGTTTGTGGAGAACTATCTTCCATGGGAAGGTCCCCATGCTGGAGCAGGGAAAGGACTCCTTTTCCAGAGCAGCGACAGAAACAACCTATGGTGAACTGATCATAACCCTCACTTCCTGTCTCCCTGTGTTCCTGGGGTAAGAGGTAGAGCTGGGGATGAGGGAGGATCTCTGTCCTTATCTCAACTCATGAACCCTTCCTTATATTTTCTCTCGCCTGTCCAGTGTGGAGGGTAGTAATGGAATGGCTTTGGCGCATGCCTGGCATCTACCCAGGGTCAACTCACTACACTGGTTTATCACAAATGTATGCATGGATCATGATACTGCTTTAAGTACATGATTTCCTTAAATGTCATCATCTTCTCCAAAGTTCTTCAAGTGTATTTTGGACCATATTTAGCTATGTCATATTAGTAAATTGCTGGACATGTGAACCTGTCCCAATGACCTTTGTGCAGCAGAGTGGCCAGAACTGTTTAAGCCTTTGATGATACCAGGAAAGTGTGGACTATGACTAACTAGTAGTAATAACAGGAGACTTGGGGTTTAGTACATTAAACTCATAAGGGGTAGTAACTAGATTTTGATCCTTCTTCCAGAACAGTTTTCATTTTAATTTAATTATTGAATCCCAATTCTGCCTTCAAAGAGTTTCAGTACTCTAGCCATACAGCTCCAAAGCTAGGCAAGTATGTTAATTTCTAATTTCCTCCCTCTGCCTCTGTATTTACACCCCTGGGAGTTAACTCCCCATGGAAAGAAAGAAAGGACACGGATCTGCAGGAAAACTACTAGCCTTGTTGCTGAATACTCATAGTCCTTCTATTTTGAGATCATTCCATTATCTTCAGAATCTCATGATGTTCAAAGATATCACTAGATAATGGGCTATCAAATGTGTAGTTTGGGTCATTTAGCATTTTTTTTCTTTTAAGGTAGCAGTCTTGAACTATTATGTTCATTATAACTGCTATTACATCTGTCACTGTTATCAGGTATAAAAGTCTATGGTCTATATTACTGCATAGATTGATAAATCCTACATTCAGCCGCCCATCTTTTCATACCTAGTTCATAATGAGATTTTCTCAGGTGTTACTAAAATAGACCTTTACAAAAGGTTATTTTTCCTTTTAGACACTTCAAAAAGAAAGCTATTGCATGTCTAATGCAGAAGAGTTCTTGCCCACTTACATTTTGTCCTTCATCCATGTAATTATCATCATTCTGGTGTCATATATAAATTTCAATTTTACTGGTAATAAAAATGTACTTCCTAAGAGTATTTGTATGGGATAAATTGGAACTCTTTTAAAAGAAGTGATTGGTAGCATTTTAACAGTTGTTATTCTTGACAAAAACCATTACTAGTCTTCATGCAGCAAAAACTTATTATGGAAGCACTATAATTAATAATACTAAATAAACAAAAACATCCTGTAAGAGCAAGGAAAAAAATTTGAGGGAAAATAGAAAAGAAATATCAAGAAATTGTTTATTTATTAATAAAATCATGAAGGAAAAAAAGTTATAGAGTGAAGAATATAAAAAGTAAAAAGCTGAAAACCACTTATAATATTAACATATAATACTTAGAAAATCAGAAAAAATTAAATAACTGCAAAATGTTGATATTATCTCATGAGATAAAATGATGTCATGAGATGAAATTTGAAAAGGATTATAATAACAGTTATACTTTACATCTGCTTTAAGCAAGGAAAAAAATCTTCCTATTTATAAGCCCAGCTGGTCCCATGTAATTGATTGATGAAGACTAAGAAAATTTCAAGACTGGGATTTGTATGGACACAGAGATACTTCAAGAAAATCTAACTCTTAAACTTACATAAGGCTGGGTGAAAAGCAGTCCAATGATCTATTTAGCACTAAAGGAAAATAAAACAGGTAGATTTACACAAAACTCCTGCAAAATTAATCCCAAATTATTTACATTCCAGTCCAGCAGTTTAAGGATTATGTGTTCTTTCTATTAATGACTGGTATTACATACTAATAAAGCACATTATAAGTGAGATTGGAGAAATGCTCACAGATGATATATGACTTTAACAACTTCTCAGGAAAAAAGAATCTGTCAAATAACAGAATAAATGTTTAGGAACATCATGTTGCCATGTTTTGGCCAGGAATGAACATCCTCTTTCCACCTTCTCACATGTCACATGGACAATTTGTGGAATTCCTGCCTGCACTTGAGCAGCTTTGGTAGGATGGGGCTGAAACCTTGGATCAAAGTGATATGAAATAACTAAGAGGGTGCTGTTGGGGGCTGGGGGATGCTTTTTGGGTGACCCCTACCTTCCTCAGGAGCTTTATTTAAGCTCAAGTTCTGACTCTTGATCCTCACCTGGGCTATGCTGCAAGTGAGCTGGTATTTGACCTTATATCTTGATTACATGGGCCTTGACCCTGACCTAAATATTTTACTTACTCTCTTGAACTCATAACCTGTCTCTTCGCAGTGGATCTGTCTGGGTACCACTGGACTATTGGCTGCCTCTGAGTGCCATTCCCAGACACGCTTTTGCTCATATGGGTGCTATGGGATGGTGCCTCTTGTCACTGTTGTCACTGTCACTCTCCCCTTCCAGCACTCCAGCCTTGCATGGCAGCCCATGTTTGCTGCTCCCCAGGACTATGATACTATGTTCACTTTATTTCTGATGTGTATTTAAAAACATCAAATTTAACCATTACTTAATAGGTACACATAATAAAAGAAAAGCCATAAATTACAGTGCCTGCAAAATTTGACTTCCACTCTCTGTGTTTGTAATATGCATTAATTTTCTCAATGACATACCAAGTGGTCCTTTGTACCTTTCTATTTTTCACCACAAAATTAATAATTCTTAGGAAATGATGCATTATTTATGCCAATCCTAATTATTTGCAAATGATTCTTTCCTTCTTTACTAGACACCGTGTAAAACATATGGCATTTGCTGAGGCAATATTGAACATGCTAGACAGTGAATTTTACCTACACCTCAAAGTACAGAACCCTTATTTGTGCCTTATCATTGTACTATAAATATAGACAGACAAATGATGCAGACAGTGCTGAACTTGTTTATCAGGGTTTCTGGTGGCTAGCTTATACTCAACAATCCCTATAAAATGATAGTAGGCATAAGAGTATCAAGCCAGGGAATTTTACTTTATTCTAGTTTACTCTTAGCTGCCATGGTTTAACCCTGTCTGACAACTAAGTTTCACACAACTGCTTGCTCATTTCCCCTATTGTGATGGCAGAGAGAATTGGAAGGGTAAAACTGAGAAAACTCATGAGTTACAACAAAGAGAGTTTAGTAGGTAAAGCAAAAGCTGTGCATCCAAGCAAAGCAAAACAAGGAATTCATTCCTTCCCATGGGCAGGCAGGTGTCCAGCCATCCCCAGGACAGCAGAGCTCCATCACACTTAGCAGTGACTTGGGAAGTCTAATACCATAACTCTGAAAATCTCTCCCATCCTTCTTCCCCCAGCTCTATATGCTGAGCACGACACCCTACACAGTGTATAGAATGGTATGGAATATCCCTTTGGTCAGCTGGGGTCAGCTGTCCCAGCTGAGTCCCCTCCCAACTCCTTGTGCACACTCAGGCTCCTCACTGTGGGGTGAGGAGCAGAAAAGACCTTGGCTCTGTATAGGCACTGTTTGGCAATATCTAAAACTTCACTGTGTTATCAACACTGTTCTCGTCGTAAATAAAAAACTCAGCCCCATACTGACTCCTATGAAGAAAATAAACTCCAATTCAGTCAAAACCTGCTCACCAGACAGCCTAAAATTCTGTTTAGCGGTTCGGATAGTGAGAAAAAGGATCACGGAAACAACACATACATAAGCAATCTTTACGCCCACACTCAAGTGTCTGTTTGGAGTCTGCCCCAATTCCTCCAGGAGAGTCATAGGAGGTTTTGGTGTAGTATGCAACACAACTTTTTCTGCTGTCCTATGCTTAGTATTTGTGATGCTAATTCTTTAATGTCCCAGTCCTGTTATCAGTTGACCATGGCTGAAGTCTCTGAGAATGTGCATAGTCCTATGTCATTGCGCCTCTGCTCCAACCTGTCTCCAGCCCCTATCAGCTACCAGTGGCTTCCATATATATGCCTGAGCACAGCCATCAGTTCCTCTGGCTTGATGACAGCTTTGAACGGATGGGTTTTCCCCCCTAGGGATTTCAGGAAATGTCTATGAGGAGCAGAAGGTAGTTGGCCTGATCCCACTAGGACCCTACTACTCAAACCCAGTCATCTGTACCTGTTACACTCCACGCAGCTTTCATTTACTTCACTCACAATTTTGCATGCTCAACACAACTGTGTAAGGACTAGAAATCTTCCAAAAAGGCAATTGAAGGAGTTATAGAAGAAAAACAGATCCTAGAAAAAAAAATTTCAAGTGGTATGGTATCACCTAAATAAATTGATCTAAAAATACACACTCTTTTCACCTGTTGTCTTTATTGCAGTTTTCTTTCTAAGACTATGATGAAGCCCCTGGTTATGTGACCATGACTGTGACGTGCTGAGGTCAATGAGTCTGGGAGTAAGGAAAATAATCAGTAATGGGAGACTGCAGCTATGATGTACATTAGGTAAATAGCACAACACAGTTTAAGTAAAGATTAAATTTCTATGTAGACTCTATTACTGTTTCATGGAGCAGCTGGTTGCAAAACACAAAAGGCAAAGCAACCTTTGATGTGATTCTAGTTAAGAGTGTCTCTAGCAGCGGCTATCATATACTTGGATTCAAAATGCCTGTAGAAAGAATTAAAGTCAAAAAAAGTCCATAACTCTCCTCAGTTTCTAAAAGATAAACTATTACTTAATAAGAATGCTTAAAATAGGACAATACTGCTAAGTGCTCATAAGAAAAAACAGATATTATATAAGGATACTGTATTAAAGATAAATTAAAATTGTGTACTATTAGTCAGGGCTTGAAAATAGATAAAAAGGAGCTGGTGTTGTTCAATTATGATACAGTGTCATAGTGGATCATATTCACACTCAATGAAAACTGTAGTTGCAATACAAACTAGAGAAGAAAAGGACAATATCATGAGCTACGGAAAATTACATTCTCTCTAGCCCCACTGACCACTCTGCTGAATTTCACAGGTTTGTATTCACTCATGATGCTTATGGTGCCTGGGGATAAAAAAAATTGCTGGAAATATTAACAATGAAAATTATTAAGGAACACACTGTGTTCTTGTGGTGAAATTTCTTAGTAATGTTTCTTAATCTACATACTAATTTATATAAGTCATGTTTAGTTAATTGCACTGCAGCTGTACTAAAAGAGAGAAGGTAGAAGTGGTTTTAAATGTATTTGTCCTTTAACACTGGTGTACTTGACAACACAAGGCCCACAACCACGGACAAGAAACCTTGAGCCTTTTATTAGTTATAGTGTGGCCATGGCCCAGCCTGAGGCTGTGGTGACATCTGCCCCGCCTTGCCAGTCCACACATCGAGAGTTTTCTATGTGGATAAATGAAAATGTTAATTGGGAAAACTATTCCCCTCAGAGCAGTGATTCTGAGGTGGATGGGGTCAGCGAGGTGGGAAATCTTCCCGCAGAACATTAACTGTCCATCAAGATTCCATCTCCTCCCCGTCCCCTCACAAGTGTTTAATATTCATAAGTTACCAGAAAGTTCTGTTGCTACCCTATGTTGATTGATCAGTTTTAATGCATTCCTCCCATTGGATGTTGAAAGTTGTGTAATGTTTCCCCATTGGTTTGTTTCATTCACTCCTCCCATTGTACCACCCCTTTTGTGCCCCTTAAAACCCCGTCTCCCTTGTTCTGGGCTCTTGGTAGCCCGACCTCCCACCTCCTGTGTTCTCCTGTACTTTGCGGGACGGGGAATAAAGTCTGGGATTGCCGCCAAGAGTCCTTCTTTCACCTCTATCTCTGCACCGCTAGGCTGTAACAACTGGCTGCTGCTAGCCCACTCAGCAGCGGAGCTGACAGCTTGAGCTGAGGGCAGACTGGGAGCTGCGAGGGCAGACTCAGAACCAGCCTTGCCGAGAGCCAAGCGCTTTCGTGGCTTGCTGACCATTCGGCCAGGCAAGCGGTCAAGCAGCGACATTATAGCACAATCACAGAACAAGGTCCTGGAAGTGACCATCAAGGATGATAATAAAGAGCATTGACATTCATTGAAACACATATGGAGTGTTTACTTCAGTTACATTCCTTCAAACTAGTCAGTTTGTCTGACTAGTGTGGTATAAAGAATGAAATGAAAACAGGATACACATTTCTCTTGTCCATTATTGCACTACCTTTCATTTGGTTTTTAAACTTTGAAAATATTTAGTCATGCTGTTAGCATAGAAACATATTATCACACGAGATGATAACATGCGGCACTTTTATTGGGAAGAGCTCTGGAAATCGGGGGTAACAAACCCAAATCCAACTTCAACATGGATTCGGAGTGAACACATTTTATACCCCTTCGTTACATGACAGTTGGTTAATCATACATTAATCATTAGCTTAACATTGCTCTATTGGAAAAACCTCCCCCAAGATTATGTTTTCCCTAGTATGATTCCCCGTCCCCCTTTCCAACATTGTTTTCACCCAAGTGTGGCTCCAAGCCCCCTGTTCCCATAGCGTTTCTATAGGTGGATACACAGGTGGGGGTTCGCATGATTTAACAGAAACAATATAATATTTTCTAAGCAATCACAAGTAGAAATTCACATCTCCCATTTCCAAGGCCTACACTAACTAACAATCTCTGAGGCCTATTCTAGCTAACAGATTCCGAGGCCTGCTTTAGCTAACAGATTTTAGAAACATTTAATCTTTATACTATCAATGCCAGTAAAAGATGTACAAACTTTTTTTAAATTGGAAACATGATTTTTAAGGAGAATGCATGAAAATTATGATGGGCAAAGTAAAACTGCAAAAGGATTCTAAACGCAAAAGAAAAGTTGACTCTATTTTCTTGTTTTATATAAAAGCAATATGTATATTTAAACTGGATTATCACCTTGTTTCCATTTCTTTGAGGTTTTTGAATTCCTAGAGCAGGTATTTCAGAGATGCATTTACAGTAAATTTTTTGTTAAGATCAAAAAAATATGCTTCTGAAGCTAACTTAAAATTACCACCACTTAGCATGCTTTAGTTCACATAAGGCAGCAGTCTCATAACAAGTGAATCTTGAAACAAAACAAACCTGAAAGAAACACTTGAAGATTGTACCTAGTACACCCCAGTGACTAATGGATAGTTGATCCATATGTGTAAGGGTAGTCTGCAGTAAAACCCTCAAATGAACAATAGCATGAATATAATTTAGTGGTATCAGGTAGCTTCACAGCTTCAATGCTTTACTTTAAAAATCCTCTCTTATCTCTCCACACTGCTTGAAAACAGACAAATCTGTGAACTGAATGTGAACTAAAGTAGAACCAGTTTCCTAATATATTCAAGGAGTTAAACTCTATTGTATTGAAAAGAATTGATTCACAATTAGAGCAAAGGAATTAAGACCAATCTCCCTGAAAACCAGCATAAATCTTGAAAAGAAAATTAATTTTCATCAACTCCAGATAATAGAGGTTAAGTGAATCCCATTCAATACTCTGATAGAGAAAATAGTAGCTTGACTTGTACATGCTTAAAGGAGACATATTATTCCAGAATGGCTTGACTATTACAGTCCATTGTGTCCAAGTTTAGTTGAGGATAGATAGAAAAAAGAACAAGATGATTGGAGACTCCTAGATGTTATAGAATCAAAGAATGATTTTGACTGGAAGGTATCGCAAGGATCATGGAGTTCCAACCTCCCTGCCATGGGCAGGGACACCTTGCACTTGACAAAGTTGCTCAAAGCCCCATCCAACCTGGCCTTGAACCCTACCAGGGTTGGGGAATCTACAACTTATCTTGACAATCTGTTCCAGTGCCTCATCACCCTCAAAGTACAGACTTTCCTTCTAACATCTAATCTATCTCAGTATAAACCCATTAATCTTTGTTGTATCACTATGGTTCCTAATGCAGAGCCCCTCTCCATCTTCTGCAGACCCCCTTCAAATCCTGGAAGGATATTATGAAGTCTCCATGCAACCTCCTCTTCTCCAGGCTGAACAGCCCCAACTTAATCAGCCTGCCTTCATAGGAGAGCTACTCTAGTCTCCTTATCATATCCTACTGTAGAAGCCCTGAAGATAAGGGGCTAATGTACATGTCTAAAAAACCAATAGCCAGATAACTACAGGGACAAATAGGGTTTGTTGGTAAGAACATGCTGTGAGGAAGAACTGAATGTGGCTGGAGAAGGAGCCCATAAAGGGGTAGGGCAGCATTTTTCTGGGACAAACTCCTTATATTGGCTTCTGGAGACGAGCACAACACAAACTGTGGGTTGCAATGCAGGCATGGACTGTTGATCAAAGACAGACCCAGTAGGGGGGGCTCAAGACCGCCAAAATCCTTCTAAGTCCTCTGGCCAATTTCCAGAAAGGTCTAGAAGAACTAACTTCATGATAATGAATTTGAATAGAAAGCGAGAAACTCAGCCCCAGGGCAGGGAAGACTTAGTTGTAAAAAGGCATCCCCATGAAGCACAGGTGGTGTATCGATATATGGCCATATGGCCATGTCTGATACAATGGCCATGCCTATAGTAGTAATCAAGCACCAGTTTATTTTATTAGTTCAGGAAGTGGGGAAAAAGCCATTGATCTTCTATACTGTTAAACTGCTAACCTGGTTCTTGGAACAGTTGTGACTATGACCAAGTTGTAATTTAAAGTCAGTTCTCTAGGAAAATTTGTCAGGCCAAGAATCATTCCCAATAGGAAGTCAGAGGGCGAGCACATGTGGGAGTCAGTGCACCCCCACTGCCAGAGCAACAGAGGGTGCACTGGGGAGATAGCCCTGTTGTAATCAGAGCTCCCCTGCTAGGGTAAGAGAAAGACCTCCTCCCAAGATGCCTTGTGTTAATAATTTGTTTATGCAGATCTCGGTACCCCAGTTGGCCCGTTGGCCTCCCCGTCCCAGCTGTCAGTTCACCTGCCTATCATTCCCTGTCAGACACCCCAGTTCTAGAAAGTTCTGTTTCACTCAAAGCCCCATTCATCCTCTTCCCTCAGCCACTCCTTCAGTCCCTCTCCATTGGTCCCTGCACCCTAGTCCCTCCTTTGCGCCGCCCCTGAATCCTCAGATTACTTGTCCCGGTTGCTCTCCCCGCCCCTAGCCGGCCCTAGATAAAACCCTATGTTTCCCTTTGTTCTTGGTTCTTCGGCTCTTGGCTCCCTTCGAGGCTGTTCTATTAAACTGCCTGGGAATACCAAACCAAAGACCCTTCCTGTTTAACTCGTCAGTCTGAGCGCTGTT
>VYZT01015833.1:27139-49482 GCA_013400735.1 Pomatostomus ruficeps
TTTATTACAGAGCCACCTAAATTTTTTGTCATATTTAGAGCAGTACTGACACTCTCTAGAATGAAATGGAAATAAGTGGACTTCTTAGAGACAACAGTCCAAAAATTTTGGTAAGTCATGGTTACTAACATACATTCACCTGATTTATAAGCAGGGTCGATCAAAAAAAAAAATTATTATTTTAAGGTATTTGGAGGAGAATCTTCTTCAATACATTTTGTTAACATGTTAGGGGGGTTTTTTGCATAAAAGTATACAAAAAAAGTAAAATATTTTTGGTTTTCTATAGATTTTATTTTCATCTATTAATGAAATGACAATAAACTCCCCAAAATTCCAATTTTGTTAATTATAAATCATTAAATACTTCTGTTGATACTTTGCATGCATTTATTTTCTACTAGCTCATTCCCAAAATTGTCATTTGGTTCTAATCATCATCTCACCACCACACAATCAGTGTGAAGCTTAATTAACTGAGAAGCGATGTATTTCTACATTTTTCTTTGCAACACTTAATGTATTTAAAATGTTTTTATTGGATGTTTAACTATATTTTTTTATTATATGACAAAATTTTTTATTAGGCTTTTACTTTCTGAGTATTTGAGTAGAGAAACAACTCATATGGTTTCTCATTTCCTTTTTACCAGTCTACTGTGTTTTGCCTTGACACAATGCACTATCTCTCTACATTAGAAAACAGGCAACTGTTTTAGAAGTAAATGAGCTACCCTTACATTTAAAGGCATGTAAGGTTATTTAATATACAAATGACCAACAAACCAAACCAGACAAATAAACGGAAAAAATACACAAAAACCCCTTAAAACAAAACAAAAAACCCAGCCAAAAAAAAACCAACCCCAAACAAAAAACCCCAACCACCCAAACAGTCCCTGTAATCATTCAATTTCGTTGTAAAGAAACGAATCTCCAAAATCTCCAATATCATAAATATCTTGCTGACTCCTGTAGAAATTATAGCATTCTCCCTTGCCCTGTTGTCTTTTTTACCCTTCCTCCATTTCAAAAATAAACAGACTTGTGAGAAGTTTTTTGAGTTTCTATAACAAATTTTTGAAATGGGTATTTTTTTTACAAGTCATACTATTGTTATATTCAGTTTTGTGTTAATTTCTTTTTATAGTATCATTCCAATATGGGACATACAGCTTGGTATCTATGAAGCACATTAATTAGCCAAGCAGCTTCTCTAAAATAAAGCTGTGTAGTAGAATTATATGTAGGCATATGCTGCATTTGGAAATAATCTTAAACTGATGCTAATTATCTTAGACTGAACATTTAAGGCACCCAAATAACCCTGTAACCTTTTCATTTGGGCTTACTGAACAGATGTAATACTGCATTGTCATACCAGACAGAAGTTTTAACTTGATTAATAACTGTAATAACAACATAGAACTATTTGTGGCAGTTTATATTTTCAAAATACAAATGTATACAATTTAAATTTTTCCTATTACTGAAATTCCATGAATTTTTCTTAAAGAATAAGTTTTTAAAGTAATGTAGACAGCATCTTCTTGAGTGATACTAAGGGAACAAACCCAGAAATTTCTATTTTTCTGCATAAATAATTCTAGAATCATAGTTGGCAATCAGTGAACCATTAAAAGTATCATAGAAAAAACCCAAAGACTACTATATGCAAGTGTGTTGCTAGCTAACTATCAGAACAAAGTACTTTAAAATAGCAATATTTCCTCATAAGGCAGTTCGATTAAACATCTAATTATTTAGACTTATCTGTTTTACAGTAATCATTGTTACAGGACAGGCCAGTATATTATATTCTATCTCGCCATATATATTTTTTGTCTGAAATAGTCAAACATAAACTTATGACCTATTTGAAAAATATGATTAATTTATTTGTGGCATGGAGCAGACATTGCACAAGAGCAATCACAATAGCTACTTAGAGGCATTTGTTACCATATAGAATGCCTGTCCTTCCTGTACTTAAAATGAAATTCCAAGAGTTAAGAACTTGGTGTACAGCTAGTAAATTTTTGCAGGAATATATCGATGTTGTGCTAGCTTTTCCTACATTGCCAAAGAGGGCAGCAAATGAAGCCTATGTGAATGAAACTCTCTCAAAGTAAACATGGAGATTTGCAACATAGGAGATTTTTGTCTGGAGAGGAAAAAGCGGTAAACTTAGATGTAGAGTACATATAAAATTCATAGGAAGAAAAAATGCCCTTTAAGAAAAATCTTACTCAAGTAAATGCATTTTGTAGTGTGCTGTATTTAGGACTATGTGTTTACTGGTTAGGTCTCCCATTTACAAATCTAGTAGCACCAGTGTCTGTCATCATCTCAGCGCATAACTGGAAAAAGAGAGAGAGAGAGAGAGAGAGAGAGAGAGAGAAAGATTTATGCTCTGTTTCAAAAGTGTCTATTCCTGCCTTTAACTGAGTAAACTTCTGGGGTAGCAAGCATAATCTTTACAGAACTCACTTGCTCATGCATGTTTGAAGGAGTGCTAATAATGCCTCACACATACAGGAGATCACTGTAAAAGATGAGTTTATAGAGGTAAGTTATAGGCTTTGGGAAAATGAGATTTGATCATTCAAGCATTTCAGGTGATGATCATGAGAACAGTTAATGAACTTGAAAAAAGGTGTTAACTCTCCTGAGACAAGCTTCTAGTGACTGGGAGGTAATGATACTTATTTGCAGAAGCAATTGTCATAAGGCATAGCAAAAGGAGAGTCAATTAAGCTAATTATCAGAAAGCTTCATATACGTTGCAGCATGATAAATACAAAAATATATTTTAAAAAATTAAAAAGGAAAAAACAAACACAAATTTGAGGTTTTATAATTCCTTGTCTAAAAAATATGTATCTGCTTAAAATGTCAAGGTCATGTGTTCAATCCCCAGGAGCCATTCATTTAGGTGTTGGACTCATTGATCCTTGTGGGTCCTTTCAAGTCAGTTCATTCTGTTATTCTGTAATCTTTCCTCATCCAAGTGAAAAATCATTGCAGGAGTTTAATTATTTCTCGTAATAGAATACAGGTTTTAATGTACTATGATTTCAGAATAATTCTGAATTCTTGAGTAATCCAGACTCATTGATACGTCTCTTGTGGCTGTCCAAAAATTTCACAAATTTTAATAACTGTTCATTTATACTTTGTGTTTATAGAGCTAAACTGTATAAAGATGATTTTAAACAAACAATCATTTTTCAGTCACAAGCGTTCTGATTCCTATAACGGGAGCTGATGAAAGTCTTATGTTGAAAAGAAGGTGTGTGTGAAAGTTTGCTTGAAAAAGTAGCAAAAAGATAAGAAGCCAGATTCTGAAGAGATTGTCTGCCTAAAGAGAATTCTTTAAATCCGTATATGGAAAGGAAAATGACCTCATTAGGCAAAGCAGCATGGCAACTAACAATTGCATCCAAGGCTTGAATAGCATACAAAGACACTCAAACTTGAGAGATACAGTGCCTTTTTTTTCCTGTTATCAAGAACCCAGAGGTATTGATTTTCTGTGTTTCTGGGAAAATCCACCTTTCTTTTTACTGTTATGTTAAGATGGAGTGCCTGGCTAGCAATGAATGTCATTCTGTTAGGTTATATCTTGTCCAGAGACTACTTCCAAATTTCTCATTTTTATAGGGTAACTGGTTACCTAATGTAGTCATGGTTTGCTCCAAAATGAAAAGCTGCAGCATTCCCAAACTGTTGCATATTCTGTTCATACCCATACTCTATAGCAAAAACATTTCTCATAGTTGTGCTCTCAGTGTACAAGACATTTTTGCTCTTGTAAGATGGTCCCTGCCATGAAGACATTTACACTTTTAATGACAAAGAAGGAGAAATTAAGGGGAAAATCACAGGCTCAAATGTAAGTTTACTAGACTGCATGCCTTCAAACTTACAGAATAAAAGAAATGGCTCCTTAGAAGGCCTGAAATATGATCAGACCAGGGACCTTGCACAACAAGCCACAGGATCAGATGCAAAACACAAGGAACTGACGGAGTGAAAGCATGGGGAGATTCTGTGAGGAGCTGACAAATAGGCACTCAAGGGTGACGATCTCAGAAGTGAAGATGGGAACTCTTTACACATGGCTGAGCAATAAACTTTGCAATGAAACTAACATAAGTAAACCGACAGAATCTAGAAGTTTTTTTACATGTTTTTCATAAATAACATTGCTATGAAAAGTTATTTAATTAAATAAATATTGGGGAAAACTATGGGTAACATTTTTTTTGTTTTTATAGCTTTACCTACTTGAACTGGAGTGGAAGAGGAATTAGTGTTAATTTATTAATAGTGGTATTATTTGTCTGATTTGCTAATAATTTGCTATACTAATTTTATTCTCCTTATTAGTTTGTTCAGAAAAAACACACAATTTAAAAGATGGATGCCATTTGATAAGCATTTAACACAATTTAAATACATATTACACATATGAGAATAAACTTCCAATCCTAGATTCTGCTTTGAATAATGAAAAGAAAATGTAGTTATTTTTGCAAGCTTGGAATAGATTTCATCCAGTGTTTGGATCTAAGCACCAAGGCTTGAAATTTTTTTTTTCATCTTCATATTATCTTATAAATTGCTTGACAGATAAGCCTCGTATGTACAGGCCTGGAACACAATGCCATTTTGGGATTTTCTTTTTTTAATATATATGGAAAGGCATTTTCTCATAGAAGTATTTGATGGGAATTCCTGTCCAGCTCATTTTGGCTGGGGTAGAATAAGTTGTCTTCACATTGGCTGGTATGGGTCTGTGTTTTGGAATTGTGCTGAACACGGGGTAGATAATATAGAGATATTTTTGTTACTATTGACCAGAACTTACACACAGCCAAGGCCTTTTTTGCTTTTTGTATGGCCATGCTGGTGAGGAAGTTGGGGGTGCACGAGAGATTAGGAGGAGACACAGCCAGGACAGGTGACCCAAACCTACCAAAGGGATATTACAGACCATGTAACATCATGTTCATTATATAAAGTGGGAGAAGAAGGAAGAAGAGGGTCATTTTGAGTGATGATCTTTGTCTTCCCAAGTAATTGTTATCTGTGATGGGGCCTTGCTCTCCTGGAGAGAGAACACCTGCCTGCCTGTGGGCAACACTGAATTAATTCCCTGTTTGCTTTGCTTGTGTGCAAGGCTTTTGTTTTCCCTATTAAACTGTCTTTATCTCAACCCACAAGTTTTCTAGTTTTTACCCTTCTGATTCTCTTTTTGATCCCACTGGTGGGGGGAGTCAGCAAATGACTGCATGGGGCTTGGTTGCTGGCTAGGGTGAAACCACAACAAAACCAGAAGTCTATATAGAACATTCACTAAAGCCAGCAGTGAAAATTACAACTTTTCCACACAGATTGCTAAAACAGACAAAATATTTGAAACTTAGGTTTTAATAGTACTCACTTTGAAAAAGCCTAACTGCAAAAGGGATTTTTTAAATAGGAATTACACTAGGGACCAGAACTTGGTGTAAACCTGTTAGACACTGACTGAGATTTGCTTTAGCACCTACTAAGGAAAACCAGCTGCTTCTGCACCTCAAAATAGACATTTTCTTTGCTTGGTGTGACAGGTAGAGCAGCTGTTCAAGGACAGTAGTTTCCCTAGGAGAAATTTGATTGCAGAAAAATATATGATCCTAAACAGTCCATGACATATAACCAAAACTGTCACTGAAGTGTGATGAACAAAGTCTGCAAAAAATGAACATGAAATTCTGAACATTATTGTGTAACATTATACTGTACCTGAGTCAATTATAACATTTAAAGAAAATGATATCATTTTGCCTTGTCCGGATCCAGCTTTTCATTGCAAAATAAACATGTTTGTTTACACCAAGGATTTATTTATGTTCTTTAAAGTATTAGGAAAAACAAATCAAACTTACTATTATCTATATTTCTGTGAAAAGCATAGCCTACTGTGTTTGATCAGCAGTCTTGAAATGACAATGCCATTCTATAGGACCTGTTGAGATTCATCTGAGGGTCCTGAGGGAGCTGGCAGATGAATTTGCTAAACCATTATCCATATTTCTTGAAAAATCATGGCAATCAGGTTAAGTTTCCAATGACTGGAAAAAAGGAAACATGACCTCCATTTTAAAAAGGAGGAAGCGTAAAACCCAAGGAATTACAGACCAGTCAGTTTCACCTCTGTACCAGGTAAGATCATGGAACAGATTCTCCTGGAAACTATGCTAAGAGACTATGAAAACAAAGAGGTGAATGGTAATAGCCAACATGGCTTTACCAAGCAGAAATCACACCAGATGAATTTGGTGGCATTCTGTGATGGGACTACAGCATTGGTGAAAAAGGACAGAGAAATAGACACTGTTTATGCAGTGCCAGATTTACGCAAAGCATTTGATACTGTCCAACACAACATCATCGCTGAATTGGAGAGACATGGATGGATGAACCACTTTGTGAATAAAGAACTCGCTGGATGGCTGGATGCAAAGAGTTGTGGTCAACAGCTCATTGTCTGCACAGAGACCAGAGATGAGTGGTGTCCTAGGGGGTCAGCACTGGGGCCGATACTGTTCAACATCTTTGTTGGCAGCGTGGACAGTGGGATCAAGGGCACCTTCAGGAAGTTCACTGATGACACCAGGCTGTGTGGCGCAGTTGACAAGGTGAAGGGAAGGGATGTCATCCAGAGGGACCTTGATAGGTTTGAGAGCTGGGCCAATGTAAACCTCATGAAGTTCAACAAAGCCAAGTGCAAGGTCCTGTACCTGGGTCATGGTAATCCCAGACACACCCACAGGTCGGGCAAAGAAGTGATTGAAAGCAGACATGCAGAGAAAGACTTGGGTGTGGTGGTTGATGAAAAACTCAACATGAGCCAGCACTGTGTGCTTAGGAAGCCTATCATATCCTGGGCTGTGTCAAGAGGAGTGTGGCTTGCAGGTCAAAGGAGTTGATTCTTCCCTTTTATTCTCCTCTTCCAGGTGAGACCTCACCTGGAATGCTGTGTCCAGTTCTGGTGTACCCAACAAAAGAAGGACATGGAACTGTTGGAACAAGTTCAGAGGAGGACTGGGAAGTCAATGAGAGGACTACAGCATGTCCCCTATGAAGACAGGCTGGGAGAATTGGGGCTAAGTCTGGAGAAGAGAAGGTTGTATGGACCTTATAGTAACCTTCCAGTATGCAGAGGGGGCTACAGGGAAGTTTGAGAGGGACTCTTTTCAGGAACTGCAGTGATAGGACAAAGAATAATGGGTGCATATTCAAAGAGGGGAAATTTAGGCTAGATTTTAGGAAGAAATTATTTACTGTAAGGCTGGTAATACACTGGAACAGGTTGCCCAGGGATGTTGTGGATGCCCCAGCCCTGGCAGTGTTCAAGGCCAGGTTGGATAAGACCTTGAGCAACCTAATCTAGTGGGAGGTGTCCCTTGCCCATGGCAGGGGCTCCTGGGATGAGGTGATCTTTAAGGTCCCTTCCAACCCTTAGCATGCTATGACTCTATGATTCAGTGTGCTTTGTTAAGACTATTAATCACCTTACAAACACTGCATAGTAAAGCTGCACTAGTAAGAGTTTAAATATCCACATTTTTAATCAGAAAAAAATCAAATATACTCCATGGCCTGACTATCATAATTATACAATAGAAGTGAAATTTACTTAACTAGCTCTGCTTAAAGGCATGTGATATATTTGAAATTGAGTTTTATTTGCTTGCCTTCATGAAACACATCTGATGATTTGAACTTTTTCCTTGAAAACACTCCAGCTGTTTTCCTATTCTATGCTAATTCATAACAGTGATCCAGGAAGCAAGTGCCAGGAAATAATCCAGCTTCAGTGTTTGTTGACCATGATCCTTCTGCATTGGATTTCATGGGATTTAGAAGACGATGCCATAGTAGCCAGATTTATTTACTTCATTTTACTGGAGGTGGTGGATGGGTAGGCCCACTAAATTTGTAGGTTGTTCTTTTACCACAGTGTACATAAAATAATTTATGAACTGGGATATAATCATTGCTCTATGGTATCTGCTATCAGTCTTTGTATTGACAAAATAAAATTTACTTAGTTGATAGTTAGGCCAAGATTATCCTATTTTTCACATTAACTATAAATTGACTCTTGATAAAGATATCATAGACATGAGAGATTTGGTTTTATATAATTTTAAATATTTGTTATCATCTTGTCAGCAAGGTGTTCTACCTTTTGTGTGGGTAGTGGACTATGATAACGAATAATTGGGTGAATGTTAAGGTCAACCTGATTTAAATCTTGGGATGAGCAAAACTAAACAAAGATGATACCAATCATAAGCCAATTGTGATAATCAAATCAAAACACTGGTGGATCATGAATGATAACTTCATTTTTACCACACCTCATTGGCTATACAGCTATTTTATTTAGAGTGGAGCAATACCCAGTAGCCCTTTGGTAGACCTGCATAAATTTTTTCTTGAATTTTATAGAGTCCAATAGTAAATACTTAAGAAACTGCCCATAAGCAGGGCTCTTTTTGTTATCCCAGCTTTCAGAGACATGCAGCCAAGGACCAGCATGAGCAAATAGTGATAAACTTTGCATCTCACAGCTTTCAATGAATTTCTTGATCATGAAAGTAATTTTTTAAGGCTTCATGGTCTTCCTAAAAGATAGGAACATTTAGATATACATGAATCTATAATTTTATAATACTCCTCTGTTCTTTCTTTACAGTTTCAAATGCAACCTCTCAGGAAAACATCAGAAAGAATATCAATGTGTAACTCAAGTAGTGTTTTTTGGGGGTCAGAACATTTGCATGCCAGTATGAAGAGCTTTGAAAATAAAGACCTTTATTTACCAAGGCACAAATACAATCAGAAATTCCACACCTTTTAGATGTCTAGTTACAGTTATGGAATTCATATGCCTGAACTAAAGATAGAACATTTCTTGAAGAAATAACAAGACATAAATATTCCATTTTCTTCTATACAATCTACAGGCTTCATACACTGTATTTTAAGCTCTATTCTAAATAACTAAACATGTAAGTTTCTGTACTGCATAAGAAACCAATTCTGAATTTAAATCTGAAAATGGGATGCACAGATAGTCTTTGCTTAAGGAAAGTGTGACTTAAGACAGGAAAGATGACTGTCTACTTGCCTGGCCCAGACCTTCACATCCTGCATGAAAACCTTCCAGGTAGTAGATTAGATTGAGCTCATTGGAGAGTGCTCGATTTTGGAAAACTTTCTATAAATGGGACAATGTGTTCAAGAAGAAAGCCTGCAATAGAAAGGACAAGGACATACAGTTGGAAACAAATGCAAAGCTAAGTCTCAGAAACAATGGAAAGAAAGAAGCTTTCATGGGGGTACATGACTGCACATTAGCATATAGAGCCTCAAAATCACTGAAAGTTTGTTTGGAGAGCAAGAAGGTCAGATTCCATAAGAGGAAATTTATTTTGAGAATTAAAGTTAATCCATTTCACCCACAGAGCCAAGTATTTCACTATTTAAAGTGTCACCTTTTTCCCATGTATTGATCTCAGGAATCAGAAGGTTGTTGCTATATGGTTAAAGGTTGTAAGGGTTTTATTAGTGGGGAGGGGGCCATAAAGATGGCTCCTGTGAGAAGCTTCTGGAATTCTTCACTATTTCCAGCAGAGCCAATCTCTGGTGGTTCTGAAGATGATGGACATGCCACTGGCCATGGCTGGGCCAATTAGAAAGTTTGGTTACGCCTCTGTGATGACATATTTAAGGAAAAATCAAAACAAAGTGTGCATGAAGCTGCCTTTAGTTAGAGAAGGAGGAGGATGTGAGAACATGTGAGGGAAAATAACATGGAGACACCAAGGTCAGTAGAGAAGGAGGGGGAGGAGGTGCTTCAGTTGCTGGAGCTGAGATTCCTCTGCAGGCCGTGGTGAGCCCATGGTGAGGCAGGGTGTCTCTCCCGCAGTCCATGGGATCCACAGGAGATGCAGAGCCCCCCGCAGTCTGTGGATGAGGTGCCAACATTGGAGCGGGGAGATGCCAGAAGAAGCTGCAGTAGCCATGGATGTCAGAAGAAGCCATAACAGGTGCAGCCCAGTGAGAGAGAGAGACTGAGATAGGGTTTCGTTCGCAGTTTGCGAAGGAGGTGACCACGCTGGAGCGGGTGGATGTCGGAGAAAACTGCAGTCCAGGTGGGAGACCTTGCTGGAGGGAGAGGGGCCCCCTGCTTCCATACCGGAGCAGTTTGTCCTTGGAGGACTGCATCCCATGGACGAGTAAACCCACGCTATAGAAGTTCACAGAGAACTGTCTCTCGTGGGAGGGACCCCATAGCAAAAGCAGAGGAAAGAAACTCCTCTTCCTAAGCAGGGGAAGAAGATTCTAGAGATGGACTGACCTGAACCCCCACACCCTGCCCCCCTTGCACTGTTGGTGGGAGGGCGGAAGGGGGTGGAGGGGATGGGGGGAAAGAATGGTGTCTTTTAGAGATATTTTACTTTTCATATCCTCCTTCTAACTCTAGTAGTAATAAATTTCACTTTGCAACTTAAGTGAGCCTGGTTTGTCCTTGGAGCATTTTCTCTCAGTTCCTTATCTCAACTCATGGACCCTTGTGTTAATTCCCCTTTTTCCCCCTCTCCTTCCCTTCTCTGCCCAGCTGTGGCAGGGGAGGGAATGAATGAGTGGCTGCTGTGGGTGCCTGGTACTTGGCCAGGGTCAAACCATGACAAAGGAACATCATGACACCCAGAACTCAGAGCCAGCTAGTTAACTTCTCTGATATCACTTAGGTTGAAGGCATGTCTCAAGCTGTTAAGGTAGGTCCTGCTATAGAATGAGGATTTTGAAGCAGAGTTATTTAGGATAACATAGGCTTGATGATATAGGATTAATTACGTAGTGTAATCCCCTTCAAAAATCTCACATTTACTCAGGGGATGCTTGAAGGACAGGCCCCATCCATGACTTGAGGCGACGTCATATGGTCCTTGAAGAGAGTAAAACTGAACATGGTATCAATTTCCACAAAAAAAGAAAAAAAGTCCCAGTGCTGCTACCGCTAAAACATCTCTAAAGAGGATTAGATATGCTTCTATACTACAGTTCTGTATGATAATAGTGTAGTACTTTTAACCTCAAAAGTGAAGTCTGGGGTCTGTCTGGGGTTGCAAATGTACTACTGAACAATATCAAAATGTCTATAGAAATATTTTGCCAATTATTGTCCAGGATATTCTGAAAGAGGATGTTAGGACCTTCAAAAACTATATCTGAGATTTACTATTAGCAAGAGTAGAACAAATACTTTCTCAAATCTTCAGAAGTCCGATCTTCAAATCTTTAAAACTCTTTCTCCCCTCTTGCTTTGGCATTAAAATTCATATTATACACTTATTCTTTGCATGAAAGCAACATTCTAGCTAGTGGTTACATATTCTGCTCTATCCCTTCAAGAAAAATATCTGCACCTACTGGGGAAAAAAAAGAAAAATAATCTCTATTGAATAGAGCATGCAAAATCTGCTCTCAGAACTAGTTTTGCTACCCCTACTAAATTATATCACATTGTTAGAAGTCATACCAAAAGCATACTTGCTGTACATTTATGAATAAACCAGTCAGGATTTCCTTGATAACAATCAAAACCAATTCTTATAATTCTTCAGATTTTTAATATCTCTTAAAATAATTTTGCTGTCATAACAGATAGAAATAAAAATACTACAAGTAAAACACATTCAAACTAAAGATGTAAAATTAAGATAATATAGAACAATTAAACCAGAAACAGCAGGAAAGCATGGAAATTTTTTTTCTATTTTTTTTTTTCATTTTGAAAAGTAATTTAACCTACACTTACTTAAGAACTGTGACTCACAGATTGCTCCAATTAACAGACTGTCACACTGAACACTATATATAGCTCAGCAAAACTGGCACTGCTCCATAATTGAGAGGCTGGTTTTTTAAAACTCTTTCAATTATATAATATCCTCAGAGTCAATAATATAAAAGCAGCAGCTTTTCTCATATGGATGAGGACTTTTACCACATTCTAAATTAAGTAATAAGTAACGAGCTCTTGCATTTTTTAAATGCTCAAAAGACAAGTAACTGGATTAACTGTTCTTGAAGTGAGATTAGTGTGGATCAGGTCATAAAAGTAACAAATGGGTTCTTGTGTATTCTTTGTATGAACAATTTCATGGATTACATATCTCAAATGCAAAAAACATACCTAGCATAACTTAGTTACTCTCGATTTGGGAGATAGTCTTTATTGATTTATGCTATTCTCAAAAAAGTTTTTATTCATGGAGATTCTGAGTTGGAAAGGGCAAAGGAGGACAAAATCCTGTCTGTATTAATTCATCAGCTAGCAGTGTAATGGAGACATGGAAAAGTCATTGAGCTTTGTAGGGCTGATCAGGCCATGTACTTGCAATAAGTAAGGAGTTGGGCCAAAACACAAGGGGAATTTTATCTGGAATATTGGGAAGGACTGCTATGACCTAATTTTAGCTTTCCAGTTGGAACATGGTTATTATAGGAAAAGTATGCCTATGCAATTAACAGAAACAAATAAGCTCCAGACTATGTCAACAATACTCTGAATTCTCATTCTAAATGACCTGCTTTACAGTTTTATCACATGAGGAAACTCTTTTAGATTCCTTAAACAAATAATATGGGCAATACTTTGTTGTATACACTATGGGTCATTCTTTTAAACAGATTTATTCAGATGCAGAAAAGGAGTTATCATGAAAATAGCATAATTTAGTCAAAAATACTAAACCAGATTAACTTACTTATCCTGGTGAAATGAAGGCTATACGAGTTTATAATCTCATAAATACATTACGGAGCTAAAGTGGAAATTTGGCACAAGAACAAATTGATATAAATGCAGCAGAAATAAATTTAGGAGAAAAAACCAGTTATTTCTAACCTTCAATCTACCAGTGGTGGAGAGTATTAATTAAGTAGAGTAAGTGGGACAGAAATATATTGCTAATTTTATTAGAAAAGTGAATTAATTTACAATATGGTTGCTTTTATTATCAGGGGACTAGGTTCAGTGACATATAGAAATGTACAACTCCTTCCAGAATAAGAGAAACTGAAACTATAAGACACTGAAGGATTTTCACATTTATTTTGTTAGAGTTGCCTTTTTTAGTTCATGACATAGTTTTAGCTAATATGATTCTTATCATATCCTATTTCCAGTACTTTGAGATAAATGAATTTGCACAAGGCTGATTTTTCTTTCCTAGTCATATATAAACTTCCACAATACCCTTTGTCATTCCAAGGTGGTAAAATGAAAATACTTCTTTTCAGCTAATAAATGATTGACATATGTAAGAGAAGTGTTAGATTATTTTTTAAATTATTATTTTTTGTTATTACTATTACTTTTTAATTATTATTTTTTGTTATTACTATTACTTAATTGTCTTATTAAAACAGTAATCAGGAGAATCTTCATGACGAATCATAGTAACTAAATTGCTTTAATTTACAGATATTGGGAGTTAATCACTACTACCTGTTGATATGAATAGCCCCATTCTTTCAGTCAAAACATAGATCTATGTGAAAAAAAGGGCCTGGCAACTTAGCATGCCTTCTCAGTGTTCTTACTACATCATAAATCATTCATTTTCTCATTCTGAGAATACCTTCTTCTATTCCTTCAAGGTGTTATGAGAAATACAGTTTGTACCTGACAATCGTGATGTTTCTTGATAGTTTGAACTGCCAGAAAGGCTGCAAACTTCAGCTATTCAGAAGAAAGAACTGAAGGTGCTTTTAAAGAAATTGATTTCTTTTACATACACTACTCTAGGAAATGTGTGCTTAGGAGAGTCTAAAAGAAATCAAAATGAAATTAAAGATTGACAGGTTACAGATCTTATGTTATAATGGTGCAGTTAAGCATAATTTTAAAGTCGTAAAGTATATAAAATAAACATATGAAACAGCATTATGACTGTTTCCCCATATTGGCAACATTCATGAAAGTCATGTGTTACTATTAAGTAGGCATTAGTTATATCAGTATTGGTATTATTTCAGTCATGAAAGTTGAAGAATGCAACATAAAAAAAATTCTAGAAAAGGAGAACATAGGTTTTGATCCTATTTGACATACGTAAGCTTTCTCTGTAAGCCAGGTATAAATCTTTGTATAGCTGGAAACAATGCATCTTGGAGAATTATGGAAAAAAGAAAAGTAATAATAGTTTTCAGACACCAAATAATCACCAAGACTAGGTATACTGCTCAGTCCTGCTGCAACAAAGTTGTATCAGTTTCAGCAGTCCCTGTTAATTTGCTGTTTCCCATGACTAAGCACTCAGTCTAACCCCCTGCCAAAACAAGCTTCACTGCTGATTACACATTGCTCTGGCACAGGAGTTGTGCTTGAACTGCTTGACAACTGTTTGCAGGTCAGTAGTTCAATATTATTTCACTAGTAGAGTTTATATATAGCTTATAAACTATTAAAGTTTTAGTGTGTGTGTGTGTTCATGTGTTTATTGGGGGTGATGACCTTAAGCAGCTGATCTACTATACAGATAATTCTCAAATAACTATTGAACTAGAAAAGAAATTAATCCCTATTTCATGGGGTTCGGTAAATGTTTAAATGTTTATATGCAATTATACCCACCGGGCTTTATTCCCCCAGGTCATCCAAAATGGGTATACAAAGTAGTCTTGGAAAGAAAGGTGATTTAAAAATCTCAGATAAAAAAAAAATAATTCTACTTTCTAGGTGAGTACTTAGACATATATAATTTGATGGCAGAGCAACTAATAACAGATTTCTGAATCTAGTCTCAATTTGCCTTTGCTTCTCTGAGAAAGATAAAATTTCTTAGGAAATTGAGTCCTCTAAAACAAAAAATGTTTTTATATTTTCGTTTCTATTAAAAACCAAATACTGTTTCTGCCTCATCTAATTTGATTTAAAAGGATCAATTGCATATGTGGCTTTGACCTTTACTTGGCTTCCACTCCTTATTTATTTGTAGTTCTTTCAGGAGAGTAACAGATTGGTCATGTCTAGGATTGTGTGTGTAAGAAGCACACAAGCCAACTTTTTGTAGCTGTTGTTAGGAACTTTTTGTGTACTCTAAAATAAGCAGGAGTCATATTTTTATGACTAAACGCACTGCTTTGGCCATCATTATTTCTTAAAAGTCATTAATTTAATTTTAAAAACTGTGGTCTGCATTTGTAAGTATACCATTTGGGCCTGTCCTATTACCATTTGTCAAAGTGTTGACTTTCAAATAATATGTACAATTTTTCAAGCTAAAAGATTCAGTTAAGAAGAATGAGTACTATTCATTAGATTTATTATACTATTACTGGTTATATTCATTCATCAGTAACATGCTGTTAATTATGCTATGCCAAAGAGTGCCAATCTGTACATAAACTACAGAGTGTTGTAACGTAGTTTTCTAATGTTTATATTGGACAAAACTTTGTATTTAACAGTATTTTGGACTTAGTATCTCATGGGTCGATTGAACCGGAGTTTAATTGACTAACTTTTCTTTCCCAAGCTCCAGTTTAACATGTATCTGCATCTGTTTTATGGACTGAGATTGTGTTAATTTGCAACCTCTTCAGTCACCTTGATTTCAATTGAATTTACCTTGTTGACTTCAGTAAGAAGGAATTTAGGAAAATGCATGTGGACAAGGAGATTTCTCTTTAGTCTCCTGCTCTTTTGTAAATGATTACAGAATCACTTTTCTGTCCTTCTGTGAAATAACCTTAGGCTTTTAATGGGACCTGTGTGAACAAATCCATTACAGCTGGTAAATACCTGCACACCACGATAAGGCACAAGTTAGTCAAAGAACAATGGAGGAACCCACCATTCTACAAATATACTAAATAGCCGTAGGCTACTCTTTCTTATTTAATGGTTCCCATTTAAATGCTCTTTTACTTGACAATTTGGTTTCCAATTTCCTTACATGGTCTCTGTCAGATGTCTTCTTTTTCACAAATATTTGAATTTATTTTTTATAATCAAATTTTTACACTAATTGCCTCCATTTCAACTTCATAAACTTCCTATTTTCCTCTGCACTTCATACAGATATTATTTAACTTCAGCCCATTTTCTCATTTCTGATATGCTTTGTTTTGTTTCATTTTCAAGATTGTCCAAAACCTACTAAATTTATGATAACTTTTTTCTTTATATCAGAAGATAAGCACCACTCAGGTTTATAACATCTGAGATGGGTGAAATGTTGCTTGTTTCTTTAGTTACTATTGCATTTAGTAGTCAAAGTCCACATGGTTGCTCAATATGTATATAAAGGTAAAACTCAGAAATAGATAATGACAAGATATGCTGATTTTTTAAAAATTAAGATACAGTAAGATTAGGAAGAGAATAAAAATGAATTGTATTGAAAAGCACTTTAGTTGTGTCTCAGCCAGCAGATGGCAAGTGATGTTCAGTAAAGAAAGACAATAAGGCTGAAGATTCTGCTTGTACTATGCAAATATTCTATGAATTGAAGATCCAGACAGAACTTTTTTCTCATCTATGTAATTATAGAGTATACTCTGCTTTTGTTACTATGAGAAGGAAAAAGACAATATCTTATGCACCTCAGAATTCTCAAGGGTAAAATGTTGAAGCTGTAAAATGATTCCTTTGTAGTGAACCTACATTTTTTGAATTTTGCGGATGCCCTAATCTGGAATGGATTAATTTGTTTATATTTTGGAGTATTAATCTCTATTATTTACCTGAGGATGCTGAGGGAGATGTAATGTGAAAAGAGAGAAGCATCAACAATTACTGATAACAAATGCAAAATAATGCCTAAAAAATATTAACACTTCAGCAAGGAATTAGCAAACACAGAAAGCATAGCTGGAGCATGAAGTAAATGCTGCAACAAAAATGACAAGTGTCCAGAAGTGTTTCTAGAATGTAAAAAAAATAAGAATCAAAGGCCTTTATACTTTTTACAAACCAGCAAATTCTGTTAAAATTTAATGTTGTTCTTAGAGAACAGCTTTTGAAACTAAAAATATAAACTACTTTAAAAATACAAAATGGTTGATAGTAATGTAGTTTTATCTTTCTTGGTGCTTTTTTTACGCTATATAAAATCCCTTTTCAAGAAAGGATAATATCTTAAAATTCAGTTTCTCCAAAAAAGTACCAGCAGCTTCTACTCTATGTCTGACCAAGCACATTGTGACGTGTTTACACCACACAAAGAACTTAACAGAGAGATTTTCACAAAAAACATTCTAAACAATATCAGCCAAACAACCAAAGAACCATCTAGATAAAAGTATGTAGTATTTTCATTAGTTCAGGGGAACATGAAAGTTTTCACTTGACTTCTTCCCACAGTTCTCGACAATACTAATTACTGGCTAGGGGTATAATGTTCTCTTGGCATTCTCTATAGGATGCTTGATAGTCCTCTTTTTTAAAAAAATACAGTTAATTCTAGTTTTTAAACATTCTTCCTAACAGAATGTATATTAGAACTCCATAAATAATTCCCATTAAATTATATGATTAATTAGCTGAATGGAATCAAGGCAGGAGGACACTGAAAGAAGAAAATATGCAATCTTTTTCTTGTTCATTGTTAAAATAATTTTCAATTTTTTCCTTTTGTAACAGTAAAACACAAATTCTGATGTGAATACAATAATAAACTGCATGGAGTAGAGTCAGAAGACTGAAAGTTTGTAGAAACTTGATGTTAATTGGTTTAACAAACCTGCCAAAGCAGTTATAACAGATGTAGGTGGTTTGAGGATGATGCAGATCTTTGATGGCCCATCAAAATTAACACAATCACAGACATATTTTGGCTGAGTAGCTCCTGAATGAACCACCCACACAGGACAGAGATTTCAAAAAGCCTCTGATGAAAACATTACAGTGATAAGTGAGTCACAAGAGAATGAAATGTTGAACATTTTTTGGCTTCTAGCATTGGATATAGGATAAAAAATTGAAAACTTTCACTTACAATTAAAAAAAAAAGGAAATTAGGAAGAAAGAACAAGTTTTATTTTTATTAGGACCAATAATTTTTTTTTAAAGTTATATTTGATGAGTTTTGTATATGGTGCTTATAGATAACCAATAAAGTAAAAGAAAGATTTTACCGTTTATATATTTTTGAAGCATGGTTTACATTTTAGTCATACCACTTCAGATGTCTTTGACTGAAAACACACAGCTTGAACTCTACATTCAAAATTTTAAAAAATGATTCAATTTGTACAAAGATATCAAAGAAGAGTTATTAACACTCCTGAATCAAATCACTCTACCAGCAGCTGTAGCAGATGTCAGAATCTATCTCAACTACTTAAAGAACTTGCTAATATTTGCAATTTCTTCAGTTTCTTTATTCCCTCTCTGTTTAAATAATTTAAATGGAAATGTCTTTGCAATGACTTCAGACACTGAAGTGTAAATATTCCATTAAAATATTTCAAAACGTTTCTAGCCTTGTACATTGTATTTTTATTCCTTAGTATCTTGTTTTAGGATCCAAATTTATGGCCTTTAAAATCATAAGTAGAGAAAAAGGAATTTAGAGTTTGGCTTTTGGGACATATTTTGTCTCTATCTGTTCCATTAGTCATCCTGTTTGAGGGTCAGATTCTTATGTACTGTAAATCAGGAGAGAGTTCAAATAAATGTTTTCCTGAGTCCAAGATTTTGAGGGGAGTATTACTGTAAGTTATCAGTGCTCCCTTTTTTATGTTCCTCCTGCGTGTTGTATCGTAGCACTGTAAAAAATACTTTAGACTGAGACTTGACCTAGCTTTATAATGAAAAAAATTTAATTTTAATTAAACTTTAAAAATTTTTATTTTGTTTTATTAAAATTAAAACCTCAGTCTTTTTTGTCCAGAAATATCAAATCTAATAATCAAACTATTTATCCACAAAGAACCTGGGAAATTCTTTTTATCTGTACACATTCGTTTTGCAAAGTGCAAAACTCAGATAATTCAGTAAAAACCCTAGTTTTCTGCAATGAAATTCTGTGGGTTGTCTTTCTTTTCTATTTGAACAGAACAAAAGTAGAACTATGAGCTTAATCTGTACTGTGATCTTTATCATGCTGAAGATAATACAAGTCCTCTCACATCAGAAATTTCTTTAGTTGTTTTGGTTTTAATTTTTTTGACAGGTTTTTTTGGTTTTGTTTTTTAATTTTAAAATGGAATTCACACATGGACTATATTTTTATGACATTGCATGCCTACATACTACTCCTTATTTCTCATCCTTAGACTGTGAATTATGGAAATGCACAAAATAAATCTGGGACTCAATATAAAGAGAAAATATAGTTGTTCTTGGAAAAAGTAGATAAAGCTGATGTATGCTGCTCAATTATAAGATTATATATAGAGAAATTATTGAAAATCCTTTGATATAGATATTTTCCCAAGCACTTTCTTTTTGAGGAAGGGTACTGTTCTCTCCTGTCAAGTGCATTTGTTTGATAGCTGCTTTTATAGTTGCACATGATTAATTTTTTTCTAAATAAGCTTGCAAGCCTATGTAAAAATCATAATTAACTCTACCGAAGGAAAACAGTTTTAAAGTTACGTGGCATTGAACCAGGATTTTTTGAGAAGAGCAGGAGTTCAGTTTTGTCTACCATTAGTAAAGCTTTTACTGTAGTTATATCCAAAGATTTTACCCTTTTTGCTGTCAAAGCAATTTAGCTACATCTCTATTTCATGAGGCCAGAGATCCTGCAACAATCTCTAACCTGCAGTAACAAATAAGTAAAGTTCTACCATTTTACCAATTTAGCAGTATAAATAATGAAGTTAAGTCACATGTTTGTTGATGTCATGACAAATGAAGTATCTTTTGATTTTTTTAACTATTGCATACATGTGAAAGCTTATTTTTTTCTCTTTCAGCTTCCTTACTGACAATACAATTCTGACATTTGCATCTCCAGACTTTACATCACATTCAAGCTCCTTTGATTATGAAATGTATAAGTCACAGAGGTTACATATATTTAAGTAATCAGTTAAAATATGAAGTTTAGAAAATTTTAAATGTATGTATAGTGCTAAGATGTTAAAGACTTTTTCTATCTTTTAGCAGTTTTTCTTTGCTAAGTTTGGGGTGGTTTTTTTCTTAAATGGATGCAAAAAAACCCCACCTAGACTTTTGATGCAAGTGTCATATTCATATTACCACTTTGTACTTTGAATCTATTTTGGTATATGAATGACCATCTACTTAGCCTAATAAATTTCCTTTCTTTTACAGAAGATGTGTGAGTTAAAGCTAAAGAAGAAGGTAGTATTTTCATGTATTTACTGTTAATTTCTGCTACTTAGTCTAAGTACTAAGGACCTGGACTGTAGTGGTTATACAAACTGGAGTCTGTCAATCAACAAGTTGCTGTCAGCACTCCAAATTTTTATAGTTCCTAGCTAACCTTTCAACACCAATTGGTTGCTACAATTTAGATTTTATATGGTTTTTATGAGAAAGGCAGGAAATAACATGGTGACTTATTGCTGGCCATCATGTGAGAATTCATAATTAGACTCTTGTGAATCTTTTGAGTCTAACATCAATGCATTCTTCATTGATAGATGACATGAACCTCCTAGAGGGCTTCTATGTACACAGTGATCATACCTATAGAAAGAGTATAATTTTGAAGCCTAGCTTTACCTGTGAAGCAGTTTAAAAGAGGTATAAAATAACCTCTACCTCAATCAGTATTTAAACATGTAAAATTTAAGCTTTGCTTTTTAGGAATACTTAATTTCAATAAGATTGTCTGTTTATTTTTTTTCTCCTGGGCATGAAATGTGGAGTGTTTGAGATTTTCTCTTTTACAATGACTTTTTCTTTTAGTTACAGTGTTATAAAATAGTATTATGACTTCAACCTTACCAAAATTCAGCTTTTACTTTTACATCCTGTACCTTACCTTACCTTACCTTAATCTGTTTCACAACCAACTAAGCTTACCTATTTGTTGTGCAAAAGATGCAGAATGTCACTGCAAAGAGAATTATTTATGAAACTTCAAAAGCTATTTCCTATGCTATGAAATGTGTATTCAAAAGCACAATGCAAAAAATAGGTAAGTGGTAGAGGCAGTGCTGTTATTCAGAGACACAAAATGACAAGGGTTAAGTAAAATCTTGGAAGCTCAGAACATTTTCAGACAAACTTGTTCTTATGCATTTAGCTGGAGCAATTAAGTGTCCTGAAGTTGCTGGCCAAATGGTATGAGTCATTCCACCATCATGGCTGGTAGAACATACCATGTGATTATTTTCTGGGGTTTTTGTTTGTTTGTTTCTTGTCCTTGTTTGTTCGTTTTGTTGTTTGGGGTTTTTTATGCACTCAGATTAGGAGACTGATGAGTCAAAACAACCCAGTCTTTCTGGGTGATGGTGGAAGTTTGTAGCTTCAAAAGGAAGAAAATCTATATTGACATAAATATCTTTGCATATTCACAGGCTTCCTACTTCTGACATGCTTCCAGATTATATTAAAAATTTCTATGAAATGTTTTGCATCTATTTGAAAGGTTCAACATCTCCTACTCTGCAGAATGCATTGTGCATGTAGATATTTTTAAGATGTAAATATTTTTTTATATTTTTTCTTTTAATATTTCATTGCACCATGGCAATCATGCAGACTTATACAGAAGTAGCTTGATAGATGTGATATTTTAAAACATTGGGCATTATTTTTAATGACACTGACCAGTTGGTTAGCTACTTCGCTTGCTGTCCTGGAGGTGAATTTAGAAAGGTAGCTGAGCATGTGAAGACAGCTTCCTCACTTTCAGTTGAAACAGCTTGTTTATTCTTGACAAGATACAGCTAAATTGTTATATCTCCCCGATGAAAATCAGAGAGAATTATTGGTAGGAGAAAAGAAGAGGCAAAAATGATAGAAGACAATGGGAACCTTCAGCTAAAATTTTGAATAGATTCATGTAGAGCCTTTGAACACATTTTTTTTCAACTCCTGCTGAAGTATTTTAAGGTGATTGCATATTGTATGATTTTAAGGAGGGGAATAAGATTTGTTACTTCAGCACAGGTAGTATTGAATTGTAAAAAGTGCATTGTAACTCAAGTGTCTGATGTCAGCAAAGCCTCAAATTCTTACTTCCCAAAAGAAAATGTATTAACTTTGTAGGCACTAGACAACAGTAACAGTTTTCGAAGCAGAAATACAAAACTTCATCTTTTCATCTCCAAAAACCTCA
>VYZT01015835.1:5856-152101 GCA_013400735.1 Pomatostomus ruficeps
CACAATGGGCATGTCATCAAAGTGCTGATGGGTTTACTGTTGTCTCCATACCAGGAATATTTTCCACTATTAGATTAGTTGTAAGCAAAAATATCTAGTGTTTCATATTCTGCAGCTTTGTAAGGAGTTATCAGAATAACACTGGCTACACAAGCCTCATTTGGACTTCCCATCAATTATGAGGGTAATGGCTAATGTTATGGAGACACAGAATGTGTGATGGAACGATCCAATAGACTCTGAATCAGGAGGACTAGGACACATCCACTGGTGTTGCTTTTAAAATAAATACAGAACCTGAAAAGTCTGGCTATACCTCATAGTGTAGAATTGAATCACTGGTGAAGTCACTTGATTCTGTGTGGGTGAGTCTTCTGGTCCTGACTGCTTCCACACCACAGATGGTAGCTTGACTGGATTGCTCCATTCACACAGCACATGGCAAAGAGCTCTGTGGGAGCAGAAGCAGAGCACTGAAACTGGAATACAAGTGGCATCCATCCATACTCATCATAGGTTAGAGGCTGTTATTCCAGCTGGCCTGATAGCCTGCAGTTACAGACTGGTTTACAGTACAGACCCAGTACAGACAAGGATAGCCCATTTATTAGGGTTGTTAAACACTTTCAGCTCAGAAACCAGGTCTTGTTACATCCCTCACCTTAATTATGAAGAACAGTTTCTCAAAAAGGTGTTGTCAGCCCAGCCCAAGAGAACCATCTGAGCTCAGTGCAAAGCTTAGAGAAATCCAAAGAAACATTTTCAAGGGTACCTAAACAGGCCACTCTTTCTCAAAATGTCAGGTATCTAGCTGTGAGGCCTTCCCAGCAGACCTACACTTTCAATGCAGAATTCAGGAGACAGCAAAAGGGCAGTTTTCCCAGAAAACAACAGCTTGTACCCTCATCAGTGGGTAGCAGATTTGCCTTTAAAACTCACCAAATCATGTCTGTGATCATCCCGGTTGAAGTTAATAATATTCTGCTTCTTAGAGAAAGCCACCAAGTAAAGCATCTGATTCTTGTAAAAGGCAAATGACATTTTCTGTTACAGATAAAGTCTGCCTAAGACACTGGAGGAGAATCAGCTGCCCCTGGTGATCCCCACAGCCTGTGTACCTAAGGGCAGTTCCCTCGCAGCACTGATCTGCTCAGAGTTTTGCACAATGACTGTCCACATGCATACACATTCAGATTTCCAATAGCTTAATAAAAGTGGACAAAGCAACATGGATTTCCTCACAGCTATGAAAGCAAGTGTCTAAAATTGAAGGGACTTGCTTAATCTTGGAGCTGTCTGACTGCATAGCTAATAGCTTGGCAATTAGGGAACTACCAGAATTCGTTTGTACGTGTGGGTAAGCAACTAAATCAGCCAATTTTCAACAAGCATGCACACTGCTCTGTCTTTTGGCTCCATCGTGGCTGGCTGCTGTCATAGCAAAACACTCTGTGCCAGCTGAAAGATGCTGGTGTCTCCTAAACTCTTTTTCATTCTGCTTCACCAGAAAATGCAGCATGGTTGGTTTGTGTTATGGCACCAGGTAAAGTCACTGCGTGGGACAGAGTGTGACCCACACATTTGAAAGAAACTTTCTGTGGTGCTAGGCCTCTCTCAAAACAGCCGACCTCCCAAAGCTGCTGTTCCTTTTCCTCAGATCTGGACAGATCTGGGTAGCACTTACACAATTCATTAGCTATCAAAACTTGCTATGGAGCCAGTTAGCAGCTGAAATGCTGTAGCTGTTGCTGTCAGCATTTCCTGGCAGTGGGACAGGGGACAGCTGCTTAGCCAGCTCTGCTGCTAACAGACAAGTTGGGTGAGCCAGTATTGTGCCTCCTGTCAAAGGGAATTGTTTTGTTATTCTATCGAATCCATCAGTTGGCCAGGGTGAAAATAACAATAAAATACAATTATTTTTTTTAAAAAAATCTGAAAAACAGTGTTTACTGTATGTGAAAATGACTTTCACCACTCTTGCTGTTAAGAGAAAATATGAAATTCCTGCAAAATTGTGTGAGAAGTTTTTTGGGGTTTTATTATAGGTCCTAGTTTCAAACAAATACTTTCAGCTTATTATGCAAATTAAAACTGGTTTTGATTGCAGTGAAATCAGCAGTACAGTTACGTTCACTTGTGGTCGGGACTTAAATGTCAAGGACAAATGGGAAGTATAATAAACACAACAATTTAAAAAAATATCTAATTAACTGCCTTAGTTCATTGCCTTTCTCATGTAGAGAGCTTCTATTATTCTGATGCCTTTGATTAAGCTCTTTCAGAAAAACTCAGAGCTCCAGCTGTCCATCATAATCGATGAGCTCAGCTAATTGCATCATACTAGCCAGTGCCCTTCATCAGATAGTCAAGACTTTCATAAGCATTCATTTAGTGCCTGCAGACTCGACATTAACAATTTAAGCTTTCAGGAGTACAGGTGGCAGAGGGCAATCAAAATTTTGCTTACTGGGCCATTCAGGGGAAGTAATTTTAGCATCTAAAACCAATAATCTAAGACAAAGCACCTTCACAGGTCCCTCCACTTAACAAAAAAAAATCAAAACTAGAGAAACCAAGAATTTGAAAATATCCCCATCAGATCATACTGACAGGTACAAGGTACGATACAATAATCAAGACATACAAGTCTGGATCTGCCTTGCTGAACTGTTTGTGTTATAGGGGAACATTTATTTTTCCCATCACAGTAGAAAAGTTTTTGACTGCATTTTAGGCTTGCTATGCAAGGCAACTAAGGCTGGTTTGCAAGCACTGCTGGCACAGAGCAATTTTAAAACTGGTGCAATGCTTAAAAAGGGAATGACTGAGCACACAGAGCTGGCTGGTGTTGGGATGCCCTCCTATGTGACATGCCGGGTTGGAAGAGAATGTTCTTGGAAGTTCGCTATCTCTCCGCTACATCTAGCACAAACAGACATAGCAGGGAAGTTTGGAGTTTAGAGGAGGCTTTAAAACCCACTAAACTCACCAGAAAACAAGCTGCACCAAGAGCTTTGCTGCCCTAGTTAAACTGCTGGTGATCTCAGTGTTGCTTTAGTTTGCTCTGTTAGATTACATTTTTACTGTCAGCTGCAGACAGACATGCTCCTTTTTGGCCACTAGCATATCCTTGGAATGCATAGGATGAACTTGAACGGATCTGAGACAATTTCTTCTTTGTGCTGACCCAGGAGGATCCATGGGAAGCATTTTGGCAGTGAGCTGGAATATGTACTTCTGTGTGACTTCAAGGCTAAGTTAAGCACTGTTGGATTCAGGAGAGTTGTTAGCCAGTTTTCCAGGGTCTGGGCTTTTGGGTGGGGTTATTTTTCAGTTTTGAAAAGCTGTTTCATGGGCACGACTACAGGGGTTGTAAAGTTCAATGCGGATTTTTATGCAACTCATTTTCTTTAGCCAATGTTCCATTATTATGATCAAACAACCAATGAGGAAGTGGGGAAGCTTCCCAGGAGGGAGAATGAATTAAGAAAAAAAGTAGTGATATGTAGCTTGAATTAGACAAACAATTTGGGAGAGAAAGGGAAATGTCTAAAGACTCCAAACAGAGATGAAGGAGGACAGTTTAGGTCAAAGCATAATGCATAGGGAAATGCTTCACTGGGCAAATGCTGCACCATAGAGGAGTGCACTAAGTATGTTAGTTAATCAGGGTGTGAGTATCATAAAAAAATTGAGAATATCTGCTTAGAAATAAAGCAAGCAGGGGGGTTTTTTTGTTTAATCTTCTTTGGTTTTGTTGTTGTTAGAGTAAACCCTTCCTGTCTTGACCAGGAAAAACAGCTGGCCCCTTGTGCCCTAGGTTTCCGTGAAGGAGACAAGGTACCATCAACAGGAGGAACCGTTCAACTAAGAGCAGCCTCACAAAGGAACTACTGTAGATTTGGGGACTGTCCAATAAATTTTCAGAGGCAGTAAGGACATAAGTGATGTCATGAAAGATTAACAAATTAAGAAGTACCTTTATGGAGATTTGGAGAAGATTTACAAGGAGAAGGGCAAAAGGAAAATATGTAAGGAAATTTGAGTTTGGGACAGGTCTTCACTTCAAGAGAAGGATTTCTCTTAATGGGATCACTGTTAGTCAGGGCCACCTATTCTCTTTTGTATGAGGGGATGTGTTGCTGTTATCTATAAGATCTGTCAACAACCCAAATAAACTACATGCTATGCTAAAATCCCATGTCTTTCTCCATCAATGTATCCACTGATACTGATACCAATACTGATAATAAGCATTTTCATTATCTACAAGCAAAATATACTTGTCCTATTGCTCCTAATCAAATTCCTGCCAGACTCACACTAACCTACAAGAATATTTGATAAAATTAGGGACAATTCTATTGTAAAAATAGCTTTTTAAAAAAAAAATTCTCATATGACATTTTGTTTTGTTCTACCACAAGGTATCACTTTCCCAGCTATAACAGACTAAATTGGTTTGTCTTGGCTAATTTTATCTTAACAGATAATCAGACATGCCCAGAACTCATACGAGAGATCATGTGGAATTATTAGGTTCCAGATGTGCAAGCCAAGGTGTCAGAGTAAAACACTGGGTCACAATAAACTGAATGACTGGAATATTACAATGGTTCTCTTGCCACTGCCAAGATGACACGAGAATTGTAACAGGAAATTAAAAGGTTCAACTTTTTATCCACAAAAGACAAGAAGCACATCTTCCATCCCTGCAAATACTCTTCATCTTCATCCCACCAGCCCACGTTTTCTAGTTCACTTTTTAATGTTGTCCTGAGTTTTGCAGTTCTTCAATTTTTCTCTTTGCTGTAGTACTTTCTCATGCATGCTGTTGTAAACATAGCCATGTTTTTCTAACTGTCCTTGTTGTTTTCATTCCATTCTCCTAGGCGGAGACATGTGATGGATTTTTCCTCTGACCAGTGTGATTGAGAGGTGGTAATTTCTACCTCCAATCCACGGTGATTTCTAAGAACATATAAATAAAGGTCAGAGGGTTCTGCCCTCTCTCTTTTGGCTCTCTCTTTTGGCTCCTCGACCTGGTCGGCTACGTGTATTTTCTTTGTGTCCATACAGTGTGACATTTTAACATCTGTGTGTCTGTGCTATTTATGCAACACTACATATGATGGTGTTTTCTTTTCTCATGCACCCTTTTACAATTGAAGTTAGGCTAACACCTTTTACTCAGCTCTAAGCAATCTACTAGACAATCTGTCTCAGAAGCATACAGAACATTAGAATCCATAAGGAATGAAGTAGATATTATCATTAATGGTAGCATAACACATCTATAGTTCAGGCCATTCAACAGGAATAATGATATAGAAAGAGTACCAGGAGGTTCAGATAAAAATGTTAACAATGACCAGGGGTACTGAAAGAGTTTCATATTGAAAAACTGTGAAAATATTATTATTACTTATTGGTTACCTCTGGGGAGAGGACATTGGATTGGGAAAACACTATCCTAAACCTGACTGACTTCTAGCAACCAGCATGGATTGGATTTTTCAAGTTATCCACTATTACACATGCTGTGGTTCATTCCTACTCTTGCCAGATCCATACAAGGACAAGGCTTTTAGTAAGAGAAAGAGGCAGCTGGTTCCCTGTTGCACTCTGAAGGTGGGAACCTTTGGACAACTTTCTTGGTAAACAAAGTTGCTTTTAATCCTGTAGTAATAAGGAATTTAGTACTACATTTCCATCAGATTTGTAAGATTTTGGCATGCTTAACTGAAGAGTTTTCCAGTGGAAAAATTGGGCAGTGAGAAGTATCATGGCATAGAAACACTACGAGGTTGGTTGTAAGCAACTTGGAATGAGCCAGATCCCAGTGCTGCCAGTAGCTAACAACAAGAGGGATGAGAGCTGTTGGCTTTAAAGTGTCTTCATGTGGGAAAATAATTAGTTGATGCCCTTAAATAGCACAGCAAAGAAGCAAAGAACATGCTTATGTATCCCTGCATCAGATCTACAACTTGGAGTATGACCGTATGATATCCTTGAACCCTACAGCATAAATTCTACCTTCTACCTGCAATCTGAGACCTTTCCTAGTAGGACATCATCCAAAACACATGAACTAAGTTAATAAAAGTGATGTTTTGTTTGCATAGCTACAGCTTTATTAGCATCTCTCTCTGGCACAAACTGTGACAGACAAATCCTTGCTTGGTGCCCTTTGATTGCCACAGGTTTCTGATTGTCAATCACCAATTCATTTGATGATACATAAATATGCTGCCAACACCTTCTAAGCTTTATAAAGGTGCTTTGAACACAGGTTCCAAAACATTTTGTATGGTAAACATCAGTCATCTGTCAACATTTACATTGGACCACTATGAAACATTATCAAATGTTCAACTGGTAACATTTGGCATTAGAACTCAATAGGCTGCTTGCAGATGTCCCAGTGGGAACTGACAAACCACCAGTGGCCCACACACAACAGCTTGAGATTGGTTAATTTGGAATATGTTATTTGTAATAAGCCTTCCCCTGGATTCTTCCTTTTGTCTTTCACAAGTCCTACTGTCTATCACAGTGAATCAAAACCAAATGTTAAAGACTGGGGAAAGAACTCATAAAAAGAACAGAAGATGGTACAGTGAAAACAGAAGGAGAAACTCCTGTTTCTGCACCCTGCCATATTGAAGAAGTCCTGTTCCAAATCTCAGGCTGCTTATGTAACGCAGCCACATCATCTCTGCGAAAGATAAAGAAACTGGAAGTCTATCACAGCATAAATTTTTATTTCAAGATTTACATTTCTTAAGCACTTTATGCATTTTTAAATTTTTTTCAATTTTTACACAAATCTGCAGTTTTTGAAAAGGAATAAAGTATTTTAAAGATTTCAAATTAAATACAGAAAACTGTTTTAGTAAGCAGTTGTTTTTAGCAAGCTATTCCACTGTATAGTGATATTTAGGGAAATACATAATATTTTCTGCCCAAAAGACTTTGGTTATATTTTTTCTTGTATGGGACTAATATACTTGGGGAGACAGATCTTGTGTTCTAATTTTTGTATTTCTTTAGCATAAATTTTTCATTATTTAATAATTCTACCATTTGAAGTTATCTGTATTTTCTTTGTTATATAGAATCACAATATGATAATTTTCAGACTTTTAATGACTTAGGCCAGTCTGGAATTTTCTAAAGACATTAAGCAAATATCTTCCTCCATTTAGGACTTTGTTCCTAAGAATAATTACAATATTTCCTCTCTCAAACTGCTGTAAATTAGTATAGTAAATTCTTTTACAGGGATATGAATATCTTTGTTCTGATTTTACATAAAGAAATATGATGGGTAACAATGTTTTTTTCACTTGGTAGCTTTTGTCCATTTCAAGAATATATTTTCTCTTTTCTGCGAACATGTTTCAGATATTTTGCGTTATTAATAACCTAATAGGTGAGATGCCTTCATCCTACTCTGAAGGCCATTTGGTTACTTGCTACATAGGTGCAAAAAATATCAGGTTTTACTGGAAGAACTTGTAATCAAAGCATGTTTAATGATTTTTATCATGGTATTTCTTGCTCTGGTGAAGCAGATGAATACTTGAAGAAAGTCCCTCAATGGAATGTGCAGGGTGTTGTCTGCACTGAGCAAGGCCCACAATGCTTCTTCTTCCTGACCAGGTGGCCTGTAGTAAACACCCACAACAGTGCAACCCAAGTTAATTCTTACTCATAAACTCTTAATTCTTTCTTCATCCACTCCTAGGCAGAGCTCCATCCATTCAATTTGCTCTCTCACATAAAAAGCAACTCCACCTCACTCTGCTGGCCTGTCTTTCCTAACAATACATGGACAGCCATGACAGCACTCCAGTCATGCGATCTATCCCGCCGTGTCTCGAACTGCAATGAAGTCATGGCCCTGCAAATGCTCACAGATCTCTAATTCCTCGTGTTTATTCCCCATGCTGCGTGCCTTGGTGCACAGGCATTTCAGAAGGGTAATGGAGCATGCCAGTTTCCCAGGAGGGGTACAAGAAGTACACGCACTCTTCAGGTGGTTGGCTTTCTGCTTCTCAGCTTGAGAGGCAACTAAGGAACATTGCCACTGCTGTGGCTGGCCGGCTTATTCCCCACCTGTAAGCAATCCTGTAAGCACTGCCACTTTGGATACCATCCCTCAAGTCCTTCAGCTTAAAGCCTGCCTCACCAAGCTGGCCAGCCTGCTGCCAAATGCCTGGAAGCAGATATAGAAGATTGGGTTGTGGCTGGTTTTCCAAAATACAAAAAAAACCTGAAAAAATTTCTCACACATATTCTGGTAATTTGCTGCGCAATTCACTGAGTAGTTAAAAATCTCCACTGCCACCATGGGAATTGTGAGTCTGTCACTCACTGTGAAGATGTTCTTTTTCTTGGCCCTGCTTTAATGTTATCTTTATACCCCATGCTTGTCCCTGTAGCAGGAGGCCTAATTGGATGCTCATGGAGTCCCTGCCTGGGGCCTCCCTGCTCTTCTGCTTCCTGAGTCTTTAGACCTGTTACAGGCCATTTCCAGGACTGCCATTACCAGAAAGAATTAGAAAAGTCATGGCAGCCATGACATCACACCCTCAGGCTCTGGGAGGACTGCGTGCTTGCCACCATATCCGGTTCAGCTAACAAAGAGATGTTTCTATTCCTCTCAAGATGGAACTACCCACAACTACCATTAACATCTCTTATTTCCTCCTCCTAATCTTGGTCCTGAACCTCATAGCTTTGTGTCACATAGCATTTCCTTCTCTGCTGGGGGAATACTTTATCCCACAAGCTTGAGTGGCCTTGCCTGCTCAGCTACACCGTTTCCGAACCAGGCAGAGTTTCTTCAAAGTGAACCTCCATACATCCTTCTGTATAGCATTTATGGGCCCAAAACTGTGCTTTTGTTACAGGTGTGTGGAAGTAACAGATCCCCAAAACTCTTTATTTTACCCTTAAATCCGTACTGGCTGCTTCCTTGGTTGATAATAACTTCAACCAACCAGAAAGGAAAGCGTGAAGGAAGGGAAAAAGAAGGAATCCACTCTCAGAATGAAGCCCAGTAAGCCAGTTTCTGTGAAGATTTAAGAATGAAGCCTGACAAGTCAATGGTGCTACCACTCCCTGCACACAGGACCACTGAGGGACAGGGTGCTGACCCCTTGGCTGGAGCAGTGCCAGAATAATTATACCCTGACTTCATCCCAAAACCTAGCAAGGATTACTGTCTTGTCTTTTTGAGATCGTAGTCACAAAATGAAGTGAGCTGTGGGCAACATATTCAGCTGGCTTTCATATACACACTGCAAGCCTTGTTACCAGGGCCTCACAAAGCACCTCTTGAAAAAGGAATACAAGATGCTCTTTGTAAATAAAAGTTCATGAGGCTGAGGAATGAAGTCATTTTCCAAAATTGCAGTGAACGGTATTCTTTTTCACGAGCCAACGATAAGCTGAGAGGTGGGCTTGAGGGAAAGGAACTGAATGAAGCATGTTAGAGAAACTACTTAGCTCTATTAGCCCATGGCACAGCCAGGCTGTCTCCCTCCTCCTCTTCGTCCTCCTCCTCCTTCCGCCCACAGCCTCCCTTCCCCCATGACACAAGGAACGGCTAGTCTAGCGGGGGTTTTTTAAATAAATTTGGCACCTTTCTACCTTCCGCTGAATAAACTGGAGATGTTAAAAAATAAACAGCCAGGAGAGTCAGTGATTTGTTTGGAGCAGTCAGATGGAGTTGTGGGGGGTTGGCGTGGAGGGGGAGGAAAGGGTGACCTCACTTTCTGAACAGTAAAGTTTGAGTGGGAGGGTCTCCACACGAAAGGTAAAAAAGGGAATGATGTGAACATGTGAAGGAAGCCAGAGCACCGAACGGAGCGTCAGTCTGTATCCTGACAGGGGGAGATAAGGTGGCTGGAGAGCTAGCGGTGCTTTCCTGGAATACAATCTCTGTTTGACACTCTCCGCTTAAGCACTGCCCATCTGTATGTTATTGTGCTGGAGCCTCTGGGGAAAAAGCGGAGCCACAGGCACGGAGAGTGAACAAGGGAGGCAGCAAAAGCGTTTTTCTTCTCTTCTTTTCCTTTTTTTTTCCTTTTTTTCCCCCCTCTTTTAAATCGGGATCCGGTTAGACTGCCTTGAAATGCCACATCTGGAAACTGAATGCTGAAAGAGAGTTAAAATAACTGAGGCACCACTAAGCCGAGGGGGGCTGATTGCAGAAGAGGGTAAACAATTACTGAGACGCTAGAAGACCACTGCTGGATGTAAGGAGAGGAAATGGCTTTGATCTCCGCCTGGCCCCTCGTTTCTCCTGTATTATTCTTTTTGAGATGCTTCTCCTCCAGCACAGCCTCGAGTGAGGGAAGCGTTTTTCAGTTTGACATTGAAGGTAGCTCAGCGGTCAGCACGCAAGAAGCCACTGTTATCAGAGGGCAGCAGCAGGCAGTAGCTACTGGAAGTTGGGTGCCTTTTGCTGAGGTACAGTAATTCCCTTCTCTCTCTAGTGTCTGCAATTTTCTGCTTTCACCTGTCCGTGTCAAAGCTCCCATCTGGTTAACGTTAGCTTAATCATTCGATCCTTAAAGCGATACAGGAGGATTTGTGGGGGGGAGGCGGTTTGAGACGTTGCATTTTGGGACTGGAGAGATACAGTTCAGACTTCAAAATGTACACATGTCCTGCCTGCTGTGAGCAGACAGCTGCTGTACTTTGCAGTGGAGCTGGCTTAGCGTGTCTCTGACTTTCCTGCCAACATAACGAAATAGGCCTGTCCAAACAGAGCTATTTTACACGAGTTAATTGTCACAACACTTTTCTGCTTGCCTTGCAATTCCTGCAATTGTAATTCACTAGAATTTCCCAAAAGGGTCTGTCTTTTGATGGCAAACTGCACTGTAAAAGTTTGTGCTTTTGCCTCTGAATGCCATCCGCCTCCAAAATCTGAAGTTTGTTTTCATAGTGAAAGCAGGGGATGATGAATCAAATGCATCCAGGAAACTGCCTGCAGAGAACACACCTGCAGAGATTTTAAGACTTCCAAAAATTATGTGGTTGGGATTAGTGACAAATGAAATTAGAGAGATCTGAGAAGCAATTTGACAATGGAAAGTTTTCTTGCTACCCCTGTATTTTGGGATTGATTTATACTCCTCATTTTAGCAACGCTGCACTGGGAATGGACTACTCAAAAATACAGCTTGAGGAAACAATAAATTACTCCAGCATTCATGGGGTGTGGGGTAAGGCTGGAAGTGGAACGGTGGACACAACACAGTAATATCTCATGCGTGATAGATGCAAAGTAGGAGGCTAATTGAGTTCCACAAGGTCATGGGAAGGGAAAGAGTAGTTCTTCTAGCATAACATCCAAAAATGAGGTGAGATTAGCACAGCTGTGTCACTGTGACCATATCAAGATGGCAATCTCCAATATCACACAGCTAATTTTCCACCTACACTCAATTTGCCAGAATTAACAGCCATGGAAATAAGTGCATAAAGCCTTCAGACAGCCAGGGTTGCTGCAGGGCTGGGCAGAGCTCACTCCCCTGCTCCAAGCAGCTGGACAGCCTCAGGAAACGCCTGCCCACCCTGCCAGAGACTCTGCACGAAACATGACCTGTGTGAGAAAACTGAAGGTTAAACCCTGCTTTGCTTGCCATAAGGACTCTCAGGAGTCATCCCAGTTTTTGGACAGGCTCCATGGTGTGAGATGTACAGATTTTCTCCTCTGGCCTTGGATGAGCCTCAGGAAGCTGTGTTGCCACCTGTTGCTTACAACATGGAAAGTGCCTCAATGAGATGCCTGATTTAAGAGCTGGATGGGTTTTGTAGCTGCTTTTTGCAGGATAAAGAGCATAAGTGGTTATTAGTCTTTCTTGATATGATAGTATAGTATGGTTTTCCCAAAGACACAGTTCACATTTCTTCATGTAAATGTATTAGATCTTACCTTGGGAAAGCACTGTGAGATATATTGGACACTGCAAAGGAATGACACTTTAGTTTCCTTCAACCATTTCAATCCCCCCTAAATTTTTGTTCAGGCCAACGTAATAGACTCAATAACTGGTGTTTCCTCTGGCAGTTTACTTCAGCCCACGCAATGGCAGCACTTAGATTTTGGATCCCATGTTACAACTGGATGACAGTGCCTGGTATCATCTCACCAAGGCCCTTGGCTGCAGAATGCTATGGTTTCATGAGGAAGAAGCAGGGACCTCAGAACCCTTTGCTAGCTGCATATTTCAGGACGCATCTCCGTGGCAATTTTCAAGGAGGCCCAGTAGGATGCTTTTTTGGGGATAAGACTGATGGCTGTGTAACAGTGAGAACCCACTTACCCTTTAATCCAGGTGTGTGCTTGGTAACAGGATTTGAGGAACTGGCTTTAAGCCTGGAGGTTGATGTAGGGGCCAGAGAGTGATGGTTTGGTAGTCTTTCACCCAAGGAAGGAGCATTACTTTTGGTCCTCAAAGAGCTTCTCCCTCCCACAGTTCACCTCCCCTCCCTCAGCCCCAGGAACAGGGTTATCCCAGCAGGTTTGAATTAACCTCTTTTGAAGCCCAAGTTCTTAACCCACAGCTCACAGCGAACCACAGAGTAAACTCCCTTACACAGTGCGGTTTGATTCAGCTCCTTCATCTAAATATTGACCCAGGCCTACAGCTCTCCCAAGCAGACAGAGGCTGTTAGTCATGTCAAATAGTGCCAAATTATACAAAGGGGGCAGTTTCATAAGGCACAGTTACAAAGCCACAGATAGGGCTTCATTGTGGTCTGTGGGGATGGTCAGCTGCAACATGAAACACGCCAGTGGGAGTTTCCAAGACGTAACTGGTGGGATGCTCTTAAATCTCAGTAAGAGTTTGATATTATGAACCAATTGAAGAACAGGAGATCTCAATTAATGTAAATACATATTAGTGAATATTTCTCAGCCTTTCCAATTCTCTTCATTTACCATGTGTGACAACCCTAAACTGGGAGGAACTGGGAGAAATGGTTTAAAAAAAAAATCAGAATTAAAGTTAATGTGGAGCTTTGTCTTTTTTTGGTCTGGGATTTGAATGAAAACCTCTTAAGAGAAGCGAAGTAGCTACATTTTTAATGCTAGGCTAATATGCTGTATCCATGCACAGAGAGGAGCAAGGGTTTGAGCTGGACTTCAGGCAACATCTACTACCTTGATGCCCTGGTTCTTAATCATGATGTGATACAATACACCTAAATTAGGCACATAAATTGTTCCTAGATGTTTCAATCAGAATAATGGACTGTCTTCAGGTACAAACCCAAATTCCCCATACAGTAGTGGAGACACTAGGTTTTCTAAGCCTCTAATTCCTAACAGTTTTCCCTGGAAACACACAAAGGAGTCTCTTCCTCTGTAAGGACTTTGTTGGATGCTTGCTTCAGGACAGCTTTATTTATCTGCTAAAGTATATGTTTAAATTAACTGGACTAGATTCCACACAATGAAAAGTTATGTTTCCTACATGAGGAGCATTGTTAGTGACCACCATGGAATATCTGCCTCTTGTTTCAAGAAAAATGCTTATAAATTGATGAAAATTATTCAGGAGAGTATCATGAGAAGGACTACAATGTCAGGAATTTGAGGATAGTTGAGAGACTCTGCAATCCAATTTGCCAAGTCAGGGGGAGGTTAAGATTTGAACTTACTGTGTAAGTACATATACAGACAAAATACTTTAGCAATGTGGTTGTTAATCTAACAAATTAAGGTCTTGACATATGCAACAACTGGAAACTGAAGGTGACTATGTTAAGACTAAAAGTTAGTTAAAAATTCATATTCAAAAGTGATTAAGTACTGGAGATTTTATTCAGTTATGTTGGTTTGTCCATGAAGAGGCAGATCAATGTGAAAAGCATTCTTAAGTACTCAGTTTCTCATGTGCTATTTAGGAAAATGAAGTTTTAAATTAAGCTCCCAAAGACAATAAGAGGAGGTGAGGAGATGTTACAGTACCAAATCCTGATGTCTGTGGGGAGACAGAGGAAAAAAGAGGGAGCACAGAGCAGTGTATTCAACTCATCAGTGCAACCAACAGCAGTTGGGGGTGTGAAGTCAGAGCTGGGTTTTTCCAAACAAGGACAGATTATAAAATTTTACAAGGAAGATTTGTAAGAGATGGAAGGAAAGGATTTATAAAGGACAGCTATCGAATGAAAGCAGACAAGCAAGTGGCAAACATCAGAGATCTTTGTTTTAGTGTTCCACTCACTAGCTTGGACACAGCAGAAGGAAAGGGAGTGGTGAGACACTTCTAGTTTTGGTGAGGCACAGAGGTAAAATTGAAAACCAGAAGTAAGTTCTGAGAACAATTATATCCTACTGTCAAATACATGCCTCTAAAATAAGAGGTAGGTCATGCATTACCATTTCGGTCTGAAGCCTGCCACTGTCAACATTTGTGTTTGTAAATTCCACTGATATAATGGTTTTAATTATATAAGTGTAGATTTTGTTCCCCATTAGGAGAAAAGTTCCTTACAGAGTGTAAGGTGAGAATAAAGAATGGTACTAGACTTCAAATACTAGAGAGTATGGCAAATGATTCTCTATGATCCACACTGTGCAGTCACTCGTCTTAATGTAAAATGAATGTAAGGTGACATCCAGTAAAATATTCATTTCATTCTGATGTAAATGACTACAAGAGGTCAGAGACCACTATAGGAGATCAGTGTGGGAAGGTTTAGGGGAAGAAAGGGAAGACAGACATTCTGTGGAGACATCTGCCAAGCCAGAAAAAGATTATCTCAAATGTCATCCATGGAAAGAAGTGAAGTAAATAGTGGGAAAGGAAGTAAACTAAAGCGGGAAGACAAAGGAGAGGAAAAAATTAGAGCAAGAATGAGATAATCAAGTCTTAAGAGTAAAGAAGAAAATTAAGATGGGACAGGGCAGGAAGCCAATTCCCAGAGTGAAGGACAGATGGAAGAGGAAACCTGTTTCCAGCATCAGTGGTTTTGGCTCAGGGGAAAGGCAGAGAGGCAAAAGTCAGGTAAAGGAAACAATTATCATAGTCAAGTCAAAATTAGCCATTTACTAGAAGAGAAAGTAAGAGGCAGGAGTTATCTGATGGAGCTTGTGTGTTAAAATATGTTTGACAATCATTTTTTCCCACCTGACTTTTACCAGCAGCTGCTGATAGAAAACAAGCAGCAGTATTTGAGATGCTTGCTTTCTGATTCTCTAAAGTGATAAACAATAATTAGCATGGGACCTGTGACAAACTCACCTCTCTACAATGGCTCACATTAAATATATGAAATGACAGCAATCATAAGTCCCAGCCACTTGTTAACAAAAACTCAAACTATCACCAAATCATCTTCACTCCTTTTCCCCAAAAAGGCTGGAAGAGAAAATCTTGCAAACTGTTGAGAGAAACCACAATTTGATCCTTACTTGCAGCATTAATCTGTTCAAAACAAGCTAGTACTACAAGAAGCAGCAGAAGACCTAATCCTGAGGTGTGAGCCAAAAAGAGTTTTAGCTTGACAGGAACCTTTATATTCTTTTAAGTTAATGTGAACAGCATCTACTTTAAAAAAACAGATCTTTAAATTAATTCACTTCAGATCCTTGAGGTTATGTTAGGTAAACTCCTATAATGGGCAATTTGGATTTCTAGCGGCTGTTTTTTTTCTGATACAACAAGGTTATGTTCTGAGAAACATCTATTAGTGGGGAGGAAGTTTTACTGCAGATGTTTGTAATTCCAGCTTAAGTGTCTCACCAAAACTTTAATGAAAATCAGCTGCTTGGAGTAGTGCCACCAGTCCCCAAACCTTTTAAATCATAGGAAGCTGAAGCAAATGGAAGCACAAGACAGAGCAGATGGATAGTTAGAAATTTTCTCCATTTCACGAAGATGTATAAAACACCCACCAGAAAACAAAATTTAAACTCCACTGCAGTGTATTCCCACAAAGTTTTGTGCAAATACCAGCAAAGTGCCCCAAAGCTTATTCAGGGCTGTCAAAACCAGTGAAAGGCATTTTATGCCCACTCTTATTCACAACATGGGAAGCAAGGAAGAAATTAAAAGTCCAGTTCTTCCAGGGGGAATGAGAAGAAATAAAAGAATTGCTTTCTGAAGGAAAACTTGGCCTGATTTAAACTGATAACGATTAGAACTTCTAGTGTTCAAGAGCTATGTAAAAGAGGTCTAGTTTCTGTGTAACATAACCAGCCACTGATAATTTACAACTTGCTTCTGGACTTAGATTTCAAATGCCAAAATATAGACCCTTCGGGTTATGTATTTTAATTGGTCCTCTTGAATGTTTGGATCTGATCCCAGTCCATTTTCACACACCACCATGAGTTGGGGATGTTTGGGTTATGCATCCTAATGCAAGATTCAACAATTGCTGAATGGCATTATATACAAAGCTGTTAGAGCTCCAAAGCTTTTGAAATCTAATTCTTTGTCGTTAAATGATCTCAGAGAGATTTTCCTAACTGTCAGTCAGTATACATAAAGTTTCTATTTGACAATGAAAACAGATTGACTAAAATGTAGTAAATATGATCTGGCATTGTCATTCCTGTTTAGCTCTATTGTGCAATTCTTTATATAGTTATTTTCTTGAAATAAATACTTCATAAATACTAGAACACCTTTTTTTTCCTCTTTTATGACAAACCAGCAAGAAACAGTGCTAAACCCACAGCATTCAAGAGCCAAAGAATGAGAGAAGACTGTAAAAAATATTTTAGAAATTGCTATTCCAACTTTACAAGACTGTAAGAACAACTAAAATGTTATTGTTTAAGTCATGACATATGGAAGCTAGGGAGTATGAGAAGAACTGGCACACCTGAATGTTAATTTGAAACATAATTTAATAATTACTGAACAAAAAGATTTTACCTGGAAGAACAACTTCCAATATGTTCTGTAAAAATACACTTTTTAACTAAAACTGTGAGACTCAGAATTATTATTTGAGTCTGCCTATCCAACAAAATTAATAAAAATTAGCTCATTCAGCCTTTGACCATTGCTGTCAGGTGGAAAACAGCTACATAGAACCAGCACCTAAACCAGATACTTTCTGAGCTGTGTAGTACCCTGTTACCAGCCTACAATGTATCCTTTTACTCTTTTATGAAAGACCTTCTAAGTGGCAAGAGATTAGCAGACTTTTCTGCCGAGGCTAATGCAAGGCCAGTATGTCCTAAGGTTTCCTACTGTGGTTTTCCACCTCTCAGCCTGGATGGTAGCCCATGGAGAGCCACAGAGAGCCTGCCATTCATGACTCCCTTATGCTGTGCTCCCCACTCCAGGCTCCAGGGACCCTCCCTCAACAGCACTTTGTAGAAGCAAGCATTTGTCCAGATCCAGTAACCAAAAAAATAGAAAATCATTTTAAAAATAAAAGCTGCCAGGACAAAATATAACATAGCCGTCCCTACCCTGGCTGTTAGAGTCCTTCATGCCCCAGAAAGGCTAATGCAGCCTGGCCCATTGAGGGTTGGCAAAGTCTCCAGAGCACCAGTTCCTGGCACAGATCCATTCAGGGGGAGGTGGACAGATATTGGAGGTCTAGACATGGTTGTAAGTTCAGGGGGAATTTGCATACCCTGCTCAGCCTTTTGCAAGTTTGGTTTTCTGTGGCTCTCTATTTCCAGTCAATGGCAAGAACAGCCTGCAGAGGATCAACAGGGTCTCTAAGGCACCAGCTAATTACTTTTAAGTCAGCTGGAAACAGGGTGTTTGGTCATGGATTTCTGTGAGGGATGAGGAAAGAAATTGTGTTTTTCTCTTGTTGCATCAATTCTTCCCTCTCTTTGAGCCAATAAAAATTTATTCCTTTATTATCAGACTATGCTTATGACGAAACAAGCCCAGAGGAACTGAGAGATCGAGGCAGGTTACCCCTTCTCCCCAGCCCTAGATTTTCCTCTCTCCTCTCAGAGCACAGCCTCTGCCCAGCTTCATCCTGAATGTAAGGCATGCAGTATAAAGTTTACCATGCTGAGCTGTCTTACCCTCTTCCCACACACTTGCAAAGTGTTAGGATGACCCAGGGGGAAAGCCCTATTTCTGAGAACTGCCCAGAAACACAGGACCTTCCCATCAGCCATCCCCAGCAGCTGTCTGTCTTGTCCATAGCTGGGCCACCCTTGGGAGGCAGAGATGGATGAAAGCTCTTTCTTTTCATATTTCAAGATTTTCACATTGGTTTCAGTTTCCTTCTAATAGGCTTTTAAATTGATGCTATGGTTGTTGGTCAAGCAGATCGCTGTTTTTCTCTGCTGTGATTCCAACATTTCAAAGAGCTTCAAAATCAAACCAGGAAATCCTAGAAATCCGGAAGGGGGGAATTGATGCAAAAGGGAAGTCAAAAGAAGCTTGAGATTTACCCTCTCAGTCTTAATAGCGTCCCACAAGCACAGTAGTACCTGCTTTAAAGCCCGCTTTTCTTTTTCATCCCTTGAAAATTTTTGTCTCTATCTGGAAGTCTCTCAGAGAGTACTGTAGTTTGTCAATTGATTATGTCTCACTTATCTGAGAGACTCAATGACTCAGAATGTACATTTCATGTAAGTGGGAACTGGGTGGAGGGTAGTTAATGAGGAAACAATGTAGATTTATTCCTTTTCCTGTAAATTGAATAAACTTGGCTTTTTTTTTTTTTTTTTTTGAAAGAGGAAAATCAACCAGCTACCCTTTCAACTGCAGATTTTCTATTTCCAACTGTGAGCATCTGTAAGAGTAAGTTTTTCACTCAGTGGCAGTACTAATAAGTAAAATAGAGACTGGCATTAATCTCTGATTCTTAGCCAGATTCCAGACAGCTAAAACACTTTAGGCCTTCCCCTTTTTAGAGAAGAATGCCTTTTAAGCAGAGGCTTTGTCTTTCCCACTGTATATGGAAAAAATGACTGTGCAGTTCTATGGAGAATGCCTAGCTGAGATATGTTTATGTTGGATCCAACCCCATCTCTGTTGCTGAATGGCAGTTTGTTTTCCACTTGAACTGGGAAAGGGATAACAGTCTGGAAACTTTTTCAACACAGGAAATTTTCTAAAATTTAACACAATTACTTAGTCAAGGTAATAGATAATGTTGTTGTTCTGCATAAAGCCATCTGGCTTTCAGCTCTTTCTTATTTTTGTGGGAGTCCCCATCAGTCTGTCACTACTGCAGTAGGGGCACGCACAATCCCACCAAGGAATCAGAACACAGAGTGACAGTGGGCTGGGGAGGAGGTTCCTTGTAATTTTCTCCTGCACACCATGCTCTGCTTTGCTTACTGGTTTGGAAATTACCCAAATGCAATTAGCCATATTCACTCTCTCTCTGACTGCTAGCTCTACCATGCCACAGGGAGAAAGAGAGGTAACATTTTCTCTGTGTCTTCCTGCCAGCCGGATTTTATCTAAAATTGTAGCAACTAATTTCAGTCTTGCTAGTTTTAGTTTTAGCAATCTCTGGGCTTTGCACCTAAAACTTTGAGAAGATGGTTTCCACCAACTTCATAATCTGTCCTTTATTATCATCAAAAATAAACTTCTGTTTTGGAGGCTGATGAGTTGATAACTCATCAGGTAATACATAAATAATCCCAATTGTCATGGATAAGTCAGCAAGTGAAGTTTTCAAGTTAAAAAGTTATGAACTTAGTGTCTTGTGCTGTGTCCCTTAAGGCAATCACAACTTTTCCACTAACTTCTGAGGAGAGCTCAACCCCTCTGTATACATAGACGATGGAGAGCTTGTAGTGTTTAATCATTGCTTAACACAGCAGCAGTTGGAAATCCAGACTAAATTCAGTCATCAGATAAACTCTTTAGCAGCTGCAGACTGGCCAGATGTGGTGTGCCTGGCTCCAGATCAGCCCTGTGCTCTCAGGTGGGACCATCACTGGGGATGCAGGCATAAAGAAACAATATTGAGATCCATGCAAAGGGATGACAGAAAGGATACTGGTAACAGAAAATAACACTTCATTTGTTTCATCACTTATTAAGCAGTTCATTTACTGAAAAAGATTACAGGTTCACAACCAGTGTCACTGCTTTATTTATCATTGTTTTGGTGTTTGAATATTCCAATTACTGAGCTTCACAAAAACACATTGCTGCAGACTTAATGAGTATTTCATATCACTTATATAGAACACCCCATTATTACATTAATTTGCCCAGATCTATGGCAAATACACTCACTGAGGTCTTTTTATCAAACCTATCTCATGTTAGAATTTCATTTAAAAAATAAGAATAGGCAAAAATATTGGAGGGTTCCACTGAATGACAATTTAAGCAGGAAAGAATTTTCTTTTACATTTGCAACTTAAATAACAAAACAGAAAGGTTGTTAGTTTGTAATTCACATAATTACTTTAGTTTACCATCTCATTAAATGCAATTAGAACTGAGATACCTGTCAAGTGGATAAAAAAAGATTACCAGCATTGTGCCCAAATTTCTTCACCAACTCCTGGTTAATTTCTAATTTACAACATCAGTGGAACACTGAAAGTAATAAATATTTCACAGTTAACAATGTCAGAAATTTAGAAGAATATAGGGATTTAATGTACTACACCAGGGTGCTTATTATAAAACTATCATGAACATTGATTTGGAGACTAAGCTAAAAAATATGTTCCTCTCAGAAATGTTTACAGTTTTAAAAATAAAATTGAAATTGCAAATGTCTAATTTGCATGAGGTTTCTGCCTTTGAAGTGGTAAATACTATAGAGTGGCTTTTTGCATGCAGACAGTTCCCTAACACCTGTAGTGTCCCATTAAACAGGGTAATTAACTGTCTACCTATGATGTCACACACTGAATTAATTTCTCCAGTAATAATAGTTAGAATGTGACCTTTCTAGTTCAGAAGAATTTGATACTGTAGACCAGAGGTAATGAAGCCTTATAGAAATTATAAATAGATCTTGGAGGCCTAGAGGAAGCTGGTGAGCAAGCCTGTTTGTTTTTAATTCTCTAGTTTGCAAGGCTTCAAAGCTCAGAGAACTTTAGCAAAAATCAACAAAGAATAAATAAAATTGCAGAGCAGATGTCCATTTTTGCCTGCACGTTGTGAAGTATCTCATGGTGGAGTGCAGAATTTCTGTCCCTCTCTCTCTAGGATTACTTTGATGGTAAAGCGTGTCTGGCCAACAGGTCAGTTATTAACTTCTGAGGGCCTCATTCTCCAGAGGAGGAAAAAGATCCTTCTGAAATGTCACTTCATAGGGATTCATAGGTTCAAGTACTTAGACAATCTTGAATTTATTACTCACGGTCTGGGAATTTAAAGTCCATTTATTTCTTCAAATGATAACTTAGAGTGAAGCATTACAGCTCTGTGAAAGGGCACCACCAGGGCATTTTATTTTTTAAATTAATTATAATTTACTTCAGTGGTTGGAAGAACTCACAGAAATCTCCTTAGCCAAGACCTGGTCTAGAAAGATGCATGTAGTAAATTAAGAGAAAACAATAGAACAGATAAATGGGAAGTTACCATCAGAACTAATGTTATTTGTACCTTGAGTAAGAGCTCCTGCTCTTAATTTCTTTTTTGAAGAAGAAAAAATGCTTTCATCAATGTATTTAACAAAAACAAATGCCACAGAAGATATTTTAAAAAACCGTTCTATATCAAATAGATTTTTCCATATTCATGTTTCCTTCCTTGTATGAAAAAACAGATTTTCCTTAAATATCTTAAAAGCTCCCTTACAAAGTTAGTTTGAAGCTTTCATGGGAAATTTTATCACTGAACTGTAATTCTTAATCTCTACACTCTTTGACTAATCCTTTTCATGCATCTGGTATGCTTTGGCAGTAAATCATTGCAGGTCACTCATAAAAGTTACTCTCAAACACAAGAGGTCTAACCCTAAGAAAGAATGGTGGGAAAAATGAGGAAGGCAGCACAATGCCAAGCAGTGCTGTGTACATGTCAAAATGTCTTCAAACCATGGCTGTTTAGCTGAAAGCCAAAAAAATTCTTTCAGCACTGCATTAAGAAAAGTCTTGGGTCCAGAAACTACTTTATATTCACTACAAGCATCTGGAACAAGCAGAACACAACTATCAGAAATGTCTGCCCATGTGGGGGTATTCATTTTTCCTGGTGGTTCTCTTACAAGACATGAAGTGATTGAGGAGTGTCACTGCTGAGTACATTGGGTACATCTGGGACACTGGGGTTACACTGTGTGCCCTGCCACGGGTTACACTGGGTACATCTGGGTACAGTCCCTGATACTCGGCTCGAGGCTGCCCTGTTTGGACCAGTCGACCTCCAGAAGTCCCTTCCAGCCTCAGCTATTCTGTGACTTTGAGTGGTTGTGGTCATTATTCCATTTAACTGATCGAGAAACTGAGTGAAAGACTAATGTTCATCATCACACAAGACATGAGCAGAAGAATGTATTTGCTTGAGTCCCAGTATCCTTATGAACATAATTAGAGATAGAGCAGTTCATGCAGGGAAACAAGATGACAAGCTTCTTCGATGTTCAGCAAGAAGGAATATTTTTTGTTACGTTAATTTCAAATAGTATCATGAAACTACTGCTGTGGAGGTGTTTGTAGATTAGAGGTGAAGCATATAGAATAAAGTGGATAAGTGGCTGGGACCAGGTGCAGGGATAGGCTGAGATAGCGACAACAGGAGAAGAGAAGTAGGAGGACAAATGGAAAGCAGAACAGGGAGGGCACAAGCATTAATAGAGAGCAAGGCAACAACAGAAGACTGTGGGAGCCAATAGGGGCAGGTGGAGATCTAAACCCCTCAGTGTAATGTTCAGTTGCTCTATTAATAGATACAGGCCAGGTGAAGCACCAAGGCCTCCCTCAAGAAGGGCCAATGAACAAACATCTCATCTGGTTGGCATTTACTGTAAGACTGTTTAAATGACATTCAAGCCTTGTTGCCAACAAGAGAGACATATAATATAGACAAGACTAAAAGGTAGCCTATAAATAAAAGCTAGGGTGAGCTATAAATACAAACTGAGAAGCCGTGGATTTGATCAATGCCTCACGATATACAAACAGACTTAATGGAACATACTCTCTGCATCAAACCCCTCATTGCTACAAGTACTCACTGTGCTTTTGAGGAAATTGTGGCTGCACAAATCTCTATCCATAGGAGTATTCTTTCTCCTTTGGCAAATTCAAATCCATACAAATTTTGGGAACACATTTCTTCTTTTCTAGAAGAAATTAATAAACAAATTATTTGCAACTACATAGTTGCTATTGTAAAAATGTGGCAGCTGTATGAATGACAGTCAAGACAGTATCAGAGCTGTCATCAAGTACTTGTATCTAAAGAGGCCAAGCACACATTCTAGAAGTATGTTCTCCCTCGTGTCTCAAAAAACCAGAAGAAAACAAAGCAGAGAAAATTAGACAAATTCTACCCCAAGTCGTAAACTTCAGGATCCATCAGATCATACAGTCATGGAATGTTAAGAGTTGGAAGGGACCTTAAAGATCATCTAATCCCAACCCCCCCTGCCATGGTTGGCATTGTTGGAGGAGCAATAAAAATCAGAGTTTCAATACAGCTGTCTGTTATCTCAACCATTTCAGCTGTTGAGAGGCAAAGACCACCCTCTCAAGCTTCTTTCTTAGTAGGTATTATGTGAAAAAATGCAGAGCTTTGCTTTTCATGTTTTGATTTCACTTTGCTGATGATCTTGTGAACATTCTAGTGTTCATCTGTTAAACAGATGAGGATAAAAACTGTGAAGAAGAGGAGCAATGCCAAATAATACTCAAAACAGAAAATAATATTACTGGTACTGTTTTCATGCAGTTATCTCTGGTGGGCCTACTCTTTTGGAAAACAGGAATCAGGAACTGTACAGAGGCATCTGGCAACATCTGGTGCTGGGATCAGTGATTTGTTATTTCCTAGTTAAGAAATGTGGCAAGTCAGCCTTTCATAGTTAGCTAGGCCAAATTAGAAAGATGGATTACCTGTTGATGCACACTGCTCAGATATCATACATGTACCTGTTAAACGTGTACTGTCTCCTAGGCACACATAAAAACAAGATAATTCTAAATTTAAATACATCCCAAAACTTTCTTAGCGGTGTTTTTCAGCTATAGTTAATATTTGGTCCCAAAGCATTTTCAGCAAGAACTGGTGAGCTAGCACCACTGAGTTCCTCATCCAAAAATGTGGAAAAGTCTAGGTGTGAAGAGCACCAGAGTATCTCAGACTGCCTGGATGAGCAAAACATTGGGTAAATAAGACATGAGAAGGATACAAAAACTTTTGGCACTTCATCCACTACCAAAATTATGCTTCCATCTCCATAACTTAAAGGCACGTGGATGCATGGACGATTCAAATTAATTAATAAACATCAGTCTGATAAACTTGATCTCTGATGGGCTCAGAGCAGCTGCCTACACATTCTGAAAAAGGGGGAAATGTGTGCAGGTTTTCCTGTCTACTTACCCTACATAGCAAGTGCAGTTCATTTGTTTTCCAGTGAACATGCAAGTCCATCCAGTCCTCTAGGCCCAGGGCAAGAATCAGCATGGCTCAGGCAGCAGCAGGGCCCTGCAGAGCAAATACAGGTATATTCTTTCCCCCCACTTAAGCCTTGTCCATCCCCTTGTACACACACACTTCTGAAACCCCATGCAATCAAAAGATACTCCTAAAAATTACACACATTGAACTCTCAACCTGAAATTTAACCTCCAGCAGTTAAGCAGCTTTTCTGTGATCAATAAAGTCCATGTTGGTTCTGTAAGATGGCAAAGACTCCAGGAGACCCCGGAGCTCTTGAGTGTGCTGCACACCAGCAGAGGGGCTGACACCGAGCTGGAGTTGCACAGTGCTTACTGTGTATCTGCTGGATTTTATATTTTGGCAACAAATGGGGAGAGGTTTCTTCTGCAGGTCACCAAAGGCAGGAGTGTCAGGAGTGTGGGATACAGCGTTATCACAGCTCTTTTTGTTTACATAAAGTTTCCTAGCAGGCTGAAGAAGAACTAAATCTTTGTGTGTATGCTTATGAATAATACTTCTTTGACCTGAGGAATTTGAAATGTCTATTAGTTTGCTCCCAGGGAGCAAGAAGTGATCAAATGACCATCAGTCTACAACTGGAAGTCTGGATTTTAAAAATCCATGTTTAAATGTACGGGAAGTCAATTATGTCCCGAGCTGAAAAGCAGATCTAAAAGTCATGTTGCTGTCCTCAGTACCTTTTGATGAATGAAATTCCAGAAATATATTTGTATATCTGTCCAAGGTAAAGTCCAATTTTGGTAAGATTACCTTACCAAAAGGTCCAATTTTGTAGTTAATGATTTCCAAGCATGATAAGCCATAGATTTTGTGGCTGCCCAGAGTGGTTTTAAGGTAGGATGTCCATGGATTCAAACACTTTGTTTATTTACATCCCAATTTGGCAAAGCAGTATTTTTAGTGTGCCTTTTGGAAGGAACCAGAAGGTGTCCTTAGAATGGGGTCATTCTTCTTTCTAGGCTCGATCTTTCCTGCATATAGGGAGAGAATTGGTTGGGCCAGTCAGACACCAAGATTTCCTTTATATGCATCCACTTTCTCTACCTGAACACACTGACTGGTGGAACAGATTCTAAGGAGCCTTTGCACGGATACAGGGTGCAGCAGTTTGGCCAGATCTATGGCATAGCTGTTGCAGCCTGGACACTTCTACAAGGCACAGCACATCTGACACATGCAATAGGTTTCACCTCACAGACTTTGCATACAGAGCTGGTGCCTGCACGTGAGCTACCCCTCCACATCCCTCTACACAGTCAGGAAAGACCAGCAGGCACAGCTGACCTAATTTAGGTGCATTTCCACATACAAGAAATCAAACCACATAGCGGGTGTCCAGTTGGCTTCTGGCCACACGGCATCCCATGTGGATGTCTCTATGTGGATGGCTCCCAGCTTGCTGTGGTTTGCTCTCCCCATATGAGCAATCCCAGAACACAGCTGCCAAGGCCAGCTTGCCCTCACACCACATGGCCACAGCTGTGTTAGCTCAGCATAGCACCCGAAGCACAGAGCTCCTCGGGGCTTCAGCCTGGGACTGGCTTCAGGGCTTACACAGATGTGCTGGGTGAGACCTGCTGAATGCTGAACGTTTGGCAAGATTTCTGTGAGCTCTTGGCTGGGGATTGAAAATGAAGTCCCTCTTATATGTGATCAAAACCAGGAATCTCTTTGGAAAAGAGTCCTACCTATTCTGAGTAAGCGAAAGAAACTGAAATAACATCAAATATACAGTAGAGGACTTAGAGGGCTGCTTTCTCAGACTTGTTTCTCTAATGCTCTTATTTCTAACAATTACATAAATGAATGTACTGGGACATATTCAAGCAAGAAAACATCTTTATTTTTAGGAAGGGCAATAAGCCATTTATCTCAAGTTGGCCTAAGCAAACCATCTTCAAAAAGGCCTCAGAACTGTAGCTGCCAATTTCAAATGCTGCTTATAAAGAAAAACAAACAAAAGCAAGCATACTTGGGTTGGGTTTGGATATGTCCTCAAGGAACAGAGGGCTGAAGTTTCCATGGTAATGCCATACACTTCCAGCAGACTGGTCTCTGGTTTAGACACAAGGATTTTAAAATGGATGAAGGTTGCTTAAAGTATTGATTCATGTCTGTATGGGAAAAGATGTAGAGTTTCAGAGACTTGATATTATTTTGAGTCCCAAACTTCTGTTTGTCTAAACTGTTCCTTCCAGATAAACATTGCGCATTAATGTGAAGCTGTCGAGAAGGGACATTGCTCCACTCAATTTGTCTGATTGTTTTCATCAAGGCATTAGAAACTTGGATTTAAGTTATCCATGTGTCCTATGTTTACACGTATCTATGGCTGATATGATGCCTGTTATATCAGAGGAGCAATATTTTTCTATTTTCTTTTCCCTGTGTTTTTAAGCAAAGCTTCATAATGTTTGAGTAGTTTGTTTTCTTTTCTTCTTCTTTTTTTTCTTTCATTCCGTAAGAGACAATGGGGTTTTCTAAGGGTCTCACAGTTCCAAAACTGTTGATCAATCTATGTCAAGTGATAAATATTAATATGCAAATAATTCACAATATGTGTCACAGTTCTTCATAAATGTTTTGATTGAGACATAGCCTCTCAGGCCAGATTTCACACTTCTTAAACTATGACTTCCTTAGGTTTATGTCTTCTGACAATAATTTTACCACCTTTACGGAACAGATCAGACTGCAGAAAAATGAAAACTGGAATGCACAAATATATTTTCAAAATTAAACTATGTAGCAAATTAACTTGCAATACCACCAATATAAAGCAGGTAAACAAGCTGTCGTATGTCGGCTTAACCAGAGGTAGCTCTCTATGTATGTACTTGGCTATCACCAGATGACAGGTAGTGCAAATTAATTACATTCTCTTCCACTGAAGGCTAAAAGAAGACGATCAAGAACCATTTCTAAGACTTGAATAGCATACCATAAATTATGCTAGAGTCATTTATCTAACCTCTTGGCATATGAAGAAGTAATGTGTGGAGGCTGAGAGAAACTAAGAAAATGTGCCACTTGCCATCAAAAATCATCCTTGTACACAAAATATGGGTATTTGCAATACAGGATAGAACTTCTTTCTCTTTTCACAGATAGATCTCGAATATTATGTTAATTTTCATTTCATCACAAATCCGTGAGTTTATCAGGCTAAGCTGTGCCCAGATTGCATTCACTTTTACTATCCTGAGAAGTGAGAATCTACAAAGCAATACCATAATGTTTGACTTTTGCCCTCATGCCTGAACATCCATGTAGACCCCTGAGGATCCTTCTCAGACCTGGAAGGAAGCACATTTTTGGACTCTGTAGTAGCAAAGACCATAACACTGCTGGGAGCTACAACCAAGGCTCCACAGGCACTAAACTTAGCAGTGACTTGGTAGCTGATGTGCCATGGCTACTACTTTGAATGCTGTCCCTCAGATTCAGTTCCCCACATGCACCAGCTGTTGCCTCTTTTACAACGGTCCTGGAGGAAAGCACCATCTTTTTCTTCTGGGTTTGTTTTGGACACAATGTAATGGGATTCCTGATCCAAGACTGACAATAGTATAATGGATGTAACAAAGGCTGAGATGTCCTAATGCAGACCATTTAAACCTGAATACACATCCTTTCGTATACCCCAGCACGTGGGAGGAAACTTTAGAAACGGCAAGCACTGTTGTGGATCCAAGGGAGCCTTTATCATGAGAGAGACCCTTTCTGTGTTTATATATTCACAAGAAAGTCACAAGTTCCAGTACTAACTAAAGATATCTGCCATGTTTTCTTGCCATTAGATGGGAGAGTCAATGGCTACATCTGAAGTACTGAATGAAGCAGTGTGGGGGCCCCCTAGTCAAACAGGATAACACAGCCCATGTCCATGTGCTGAAGCACCTTCCATGTTTGCCCAGAGAAGGGCAGTCCTATACAAACTGCCTCTTGGAAGCATGTCCTAACAGATGCCATGCCCTGAGCTGGGCCTGGTCATTGTGAGGAAAATCACAGTCTGTCAAGGAGCAAGATCAAGGCCTGAAACCACACCTTGCCTTTCTTCAGCTGGCCAGTGCAGATGTGACCACAGAGAACACTCTGTATGGGTTACCAGCACAGAGGTCTTCTTTTAGGGAAAGCAAACCAGGAGAGGCAGGTTCACAGCAAACACCCACCCCAGCACAGCTGCACCACTCCCAAGAGTTGGAAGCAGGGAAGGAATGGGGAGCTGGTTCTGCCCTCACTTTGCAGGCACAGATCAGGAACAGCTACAATGAAATTGGTGGGACTGCTTGAATATAATATGGGTGTAAATTCATACTCTGTGTATGTGAATTGTCTTCCATCTTCAGTCCCATCTTGCACCCAGACCAGCAGAAAGGTTTGAAGAAGCAGAAAATTACTGCAGGCTCCACAGCATTTTCAGCATGCAGCTGGTTCTTGTTTTTAAGAAATGCAATCATTAAATCCAGCTGCAGGGCAGGAGGGAGGGGGGTGGGAAATAAAAGGGGGTGCAAAGATTTTTAGGAGATCAGCAAGGCCAACATTTGATTGGACTTTTCAACTTGAACTGGAACAAACTTTGTCCCCTGAGGGAAAAAATGTCTAATAATTGTGAAGACATAATTGCTAATGCAGACCTAACATTTTGGCCTTCTAATTGTCTTCACTGTTCAGAAACAGACAGGGGACGGAAATGTTCCTCACTCAATTGCCTACATAACAATTTTGCAGGAAGGGTATTTCCATTTTCTTCCAGACCTGTTTGTGCTTGGTGTGCAATAATTTTGTGCTCCCAGAACATTCAGCAATTTGAATCTCTCAGTTAGCTCAACACTCTGACACTTCTTTTTATAAATATGATGTTGGCTCGAGCTCTGGAACAAGCAACCAATCACTCCATTATCACTAGTAGGGCAAGGAGCAACAAAAATATATCAGAATAATCGAGAATGCCTGAGAAAACTTCAGAGCCCAAAGGAAGCAATCTGGGTCCCATTTTCTCTTCATTCCCTCTTCCCTCATAACATTGATTGTCAATACTTCATTTCTGGTTTACACTGATGCAACCCATGGTGTAAAGTACTGTTTTAAAATAGTGAGCATCAGCACCTTCCAAGTCTTTTGTGATTAATTGAATAACATGGGGGCAAAAGGTTATGAAAAAAAGCCCAGATGACTTTCCCACATCTCATTTTGAAGAGGGGCTCTGATAATGAAAATAGAGGCAGAATTAAGGCAGATGCCTTGAAGAACTGAGAGTGTGTCTGCTAACAATAGAAGGTAAACTGGTTCCCAGTGGACTTCAGCAAAGACTGTGTAGCTCTTGCCCTTACACTCAAACCAACGACGTAGCACTGACCGGCACTAACTTGTTACTGCTGCGTGTGTGGACTACATGAAAGCTCCCTTATGGCTGCAGTGCAGACATACCATTATCTGAAGTATAAATGAGATTATATTTATGGCTGACTGAAGGATTTTCATAGACACCTTTACAAGCATTCCTACATTTCCGTTGTCCATATTCATGATCATAAGTAAAAGATTGTTCTGCTTAGACCTGCAAAACCAAGAAAGCTTTTGGGCAGACACTAGGGGAACACAGCTAGGACCACCCACCAGCTCTGAGGCAACAGAGAATACAACAAGCTTTAGATCTGTACGAGTGGAAAGAAATATTGCAAAGGCAGACATTGGGACAAGAATCTGTTTTTAATTTAGAAACTAACTGTCTCCCTTCCACAGTGTGTGGTGTAATCATTCAGCTGCAATCCTTAGTCTGGCAGGAGCCAGTCCTACCACTGTGTAAAGACTAAACAACTGAAAGAAACAAGTAGTACAAATAGACAGTATTTCTGCTGTCCCAAAGAGTCTGTGGTCTGAAGACTTTGCCTCCTAGGAGCTATATTCAAAGAAAGTGTTTCCAAAGCAAACCAGATAAAATTTTGTGCACAAGAATGGTAAAGACAACTGAGTTTTCTATTTATGTTCATCTCAACTTCTCAGAGCTCTCTGGGATAAGATTGGACTAACGATTCATTTCCAAACCTCGTTTTTAAAGCTTGTTGTTAGTCATCTCCTAAGATACATTGTTTTTGAAGCACGGGGCTTGTGTGGCTGGATAGAAGGACTTACCCACCCTTGGGAATGGAAGTTAACACGCAGACGAGACTCGGGATTGCTGCCACTTGCTACCCAGTATTCCCCAGCAGTAACTACAGCACGGTGCAGACCCACGAGTGCAGGTCCCAGGGGCAGCGTGGCCACAGCACTGTGCCAGGGCTAGCCAGCCCCAGCCTCCAGCAGGGACAGGTGGCACTGATGCTCACAGGCCAGTTTCTGCAGCAAGGGGAGGTATCTGCCTGGGTGTGCTGTTGGTGCTCTAGACCTGCTGTTCCTGCCATAGCTTACACTGGGCGTGAGAAGCTATGGGTGCCACAGTGCAGAAAAACCTCATCCTTGATTTGAGGGCAACCCAGGAAAATAAAGAATAGGAAGATACAAAAGAAAGCTAATCCTAATTTGATCAGTACAATGCAATAAGAAGCGTCTTAGTTCATTCGAAAGCAAGAAGACACGGACCCTTCTGAGTCGTTTGAACTTTGCACTTTTCCCACTTTTTTCAAGGGTAGATGACCTCAAGAGCCACAGAATACAAAAAGGGCTGTAGGGAGAGAAACAAAAAATATTCCAGGAAAGTCTGGCACACCTCAAGCTCTGACAGCCATCTCAGGGTTGCTGTTTGTAAATGATAGCAGAAACAGGGTGTGGCAAATAATTTTTTAAATGACATGCCAGTGTCTTCACATCCACTCTGCAGCAATATTGCAAGAGTTAGACAAGGATAAGATATTTAGGATCCAAAAATTCATGAGGCTACATGGATCTAACCAAATACATGTGACACAGAGAAACTGGACAGGGTGAGCAGGTTGGCACTGGGTGCCTGAGTTAACAGAGGTTGCTCCTGAGGTCAACCTGTGTATTTCTCTCTAGTTTTGCATAATGAGGGAGAAGTTCATCAGTGAAGAACAAGAATTTATACATAAAACATCAAACAAAAATTATCCTCAATTTTCTTTTTATTTTTCAATCTTTGAAGGGCATCTTAAGGCTTTGTGTGGTTCTGATTCCTCATATTATTGCTCTAATTATTATTCAAAATAAGGTGGTCTAGATATTTACAATTTCTCTTTAATTTTGGTAAGATTTGGTAAGTTATCAAAATTACTAAATTATATACAACAGGCACAGCCACACATTTATTCAAAAGGACATTGATCTTCATGGGTATGTTTCTGTTTCCCATAGGTTATTCATCCAAATCTCATCAAAACTTTGATGCAAATTTTCTAAAGCTTTTCTTTTTTCTTTTTTCTTTTTTTTTTTTTTTTTTTAAGTAAAAGCTATTCCTTTCCTATAAATACACCTTCTTTACCGAATAAGTATTATCATATCTGGTTAACTCATCCTCTAGCACATGCAGTAAGAATCTGCCAGCTCTACACCTGAACCTTGTCAGCGATATGATGCAGGCAGGAATGCTGACAGCTTTAACACTCTAAGGCAAAAAAGCAAGCACCAGGACAGAGGGGGAAAGAACAGGCTCAAGTTCAGCAGTGTGTGTGTGGTCTGCTATGATGGGGTTGTACAGTGTGCTCTGGGGAGACCTGATGGTTGTAGTCCTGCTTTCCCCTCTTCTCACCAAAGCTAATTCTCCAAACTACAGATGCATAGGAAATACTTTCTTTTTCATTGCAGGGATGCCAAGAAGGATTTTATCGTACCAGCTCAGGAAAATGCTCTCCTTGCAATTGTAATGGCAATGCAAACAGATGCCTTGATGGATCTGGAATCTGTGTGGTAAGGAATTCCTGTCTTCTCTGATTGTCTGACTTTTCTTTTTAACACCAAAGGTCAGTTTTAATATACAGCAAAAGCAGTGTCTGTACTACAGGAGCTTTTTGCTGAAGAATGATCATAAGTAGGGTCAAGATTGATACATTAATGAATTATCCTGGCCAAAATTCATTCTCACTTAAATTGTCTCTGCAGATTCAAAACACTTCCCTCATGCAGCATTTGTGAGAGTTAGTATGCTGGGGAAAATTTTTAGTCCATCAGAAATATGGAAAGAGTTTTGTACACCTGTGGAGAAAAAAAAAATGTATAAATTCAAACACATTTCATTCTCCCCTTTATGAGTACAGTGCTGTGTATAATATAAACAATTTACAGTGGTGAGTGACCCCTGTGAGTGTATATACGTGTGTTATCCACAGCAATTCGCCTGCATAGCAGTCTCCTGCTGTGAAGGAACAACATGAGAAGGTTGAAACAATACACCAAGGGAAGAGTGTGTTGAATTCCAAGGTACTGTTACAATTTCCCATATGTTCAGTCTGACTCAGAATCAGCTCATACAGAAAGCTGTATGTTACTAATAGTATTCCAACATTTGTAGCTCTAGAGCAAAAATCATTCCAGTCAAACTAATCCCAACTACTTGTGGGCAATCAGGGCACTAATACATTAAAAAAATGATGGAAGTTAATACTGTATTAAAACCACATAGCAAGAGCTAAGCACTAATATACTCTTTGCAGGCTTGTAAAGTAGGAGTACAGCCCAGAACCCCTTGTTCAGCCATGTGTTGCTTTTGACAAGTCATAAACCTTTGCCCTCAGTTTATCTCTTCATAAAATGGACTCATAATGTTCACATACTTTGCATCGTTGCAGCCACTGTCAAGTTTTCAGTTATACAAATACGTAACATCAAGGCCCATGGCATATTTCCTACCATTTTTATTTCTGTGGGAAGAAGACAGTGCAGCTGTTCAGTGCAGGAGCAATTACTATGGCTTGGCCACTGTATTGGCATTCTGTGCTCAGAATTGGCTGGTTTCTTCAGAATGCATATTGGCCTAGTCTTTTAATACCAAATTTTCAAAAGTGGTTTTAGATCACTAGACATTCCCAACTATTCTCTTTCATGTGCACAGGCTTTTGCAGCCGGGATGATTGTCCCTTTAGTGTCAAGTGACAATGATGCCAAGGGGAAACTTTTGATGGAAGACTTGGAGACAAGACAGAGAGCTTGTCAAACACCTGCTTCTGATGATTCTGGTCATCAGAGAGCTTCTGGAGTAGAATATATGAGGAAGGGAAGTGATTATATCCTCAGGTTACAAACACAACAGAAGACATGTTTCCTATTTTCTACAAAAATAAGGCTGAAGTCAAAGGTTCAGGACAAACAAACAAACAAAAACAGAAAATCTACAGTATCAGGAAGAAATTATCTGAAAGTAAATGTGCATTCCTGACTGGTGTTTCTTCAGGATGCTAAACTCTTGGAATCAGCTAGGTAGTAAGGAATAAAACTAAAAGCTAAACCCTTGTTTACTGTTAGAGTTCAAACAGCTCTTTGATTGCTTATCTGAATGATTTAAGAAGCCATTAAGCTCAGGTCATTTATTTCTGAATAAAGAGGAACAGTGAAAATGCTTAAGTGAAATAAGAGTGAAAAGGAGAGGGAAAGAGCAGAATAAAAAGGAGGTTTAAAAGTTTGATAGCATAAAACAGAAACAGAGATGCCCATGGGGATTGCAATAACAGGACTTTCCTGAGGATTTGGAATTTCCAGGGAAATTTGGAAGACTGATGAAATTGGTAAACGGCAAAATGTGCTTGAGAAAACCTGGGAGAAGAAAAGCTTAGAGAAACAAAGATGTAACTTGAATTACAGCAGGAAGAAGCATATCAGATGAATGACTTAATTCTATTTAGGAAAAGGTGATTTGATGGTTGGTAATGGGACTTATATTAGTATTGATAGACAAAGCAGCCTTCCCTAAGAGCTGTTCTGGAGAAGGACATGTACAGGTCTGGCCAAAGCCAGCTGAAACAGAAATTAATCAGCACCTTTATAGCTGGGAGTTCCTGTGAAGAGATAGGACCACATGGTATGGAGAGCTCTCCATTTCCTCTGTTCTCAAAATTTTAGTCAAACTACTCCAACAATTCTTGCAGTGGAAACCACCACACCTGATAGTAAGACAAGATTTTCTGCATTGATTTACCTCTTAATGGGCTATTAAAAATTCAATCTGCATTTATCCCACATTATTATTGTGTCATCCTCTACTTCTATGAGTATGAACTTGCTATCTCCCTGCCTCTGAGATGCAACAGCATTCAAAAGTTTTATCACTTATGGACTCTCTACCATAACCACATCTTACCTTAACCTTGAGCCATAGATACAGAATGTCTTTAGCAGAGGATCTTTAGAAGAACTGGTCTTCCCCAAAGTTAAAGTGTTCTATATCTGCATGTTTATCAATATAATGGAATGATTGAAACATTAAAAAAAAATTCACTTTTTAAAGTTAACTCTGCTAACAATGTGGAAGCAATAATAACATGAAAGTAATAATAACACTGTGTTTGGTTGGTAGATTTTTTTTTTATAGTGTAAGTAATAACTAAGCTGCAAGGCCTGAATAAATAGACAAGACAGTATGAAAATTACTGTGCTTCAAAAGGGATGAAATAAAAGGATCAGGCTCCATATGATGCTCTGAGACCATCATATTATGCAAATCCCTCAAATCAATTTGGCAAATGTAGTTCCCACAGCATATAAATTAATGAAATTTTCATTGGCCTCTGCCCTGAATTCAAAATCAAATAAAATTAAACCCTTTTTAATGATGCCTTAAGGTGGAGTGCTCATATCTTTAATTTCTGCTGACATATGTATCTTGAGGTTCTGTTTCAAAACTTCTCTCAGCTTATTCATAGAGTGTAAATCAAATACACGAGTCATTAAAAGCTTTTTGAATGACACAATCAATGAATCAACAATCTCCTTAGGTAACCAGATAAAAGAAATTATTGCAGACAGAGCCTTTCTTGCATAGATATCCATGTAAAACCAGTGCAGAAATCAGTCACGTAGTCCTGTGATTAAAACTGAAGAGACATACAGTCCATTTTGTTAGGACAGAAAATCACCCAAGTGTTAAAAGAAGAACAGCCAGCACAGTGTAAGCTCTACTAATGATATATATTAAAGGAGAGATGTCAAATAATGCTTCATTTCAAAGACACTCTCTGATGATGCACGTAAGGCCAGTAGGGGAAGAAACACCAATTCATTGTGCTGATCTTGAACTTTGGAATTTTAACATAATTTTCACAGTTCTGGCTAAGAGAAGAAAATTAAGTCTCTTGTCAGGCTCTAGCTTTTAATTTTGGAAACATCCATATATATGATATTAACTGGGTGAAACTACAAGAGCTTCAAGTGACCACCTGCAGACCCAGGGATGTGCATTTGTCCTGCATAAAGCCCATCAGGGTTTGCTACTAATAAGACAGGAAGATATGAAGGGAATGTTTTGTCTCCTTCACCATCCCCCAGACCGCACCCCACCAGCAACCTATAGCTGACCTATTTCTTTATAGCACCTCCCCTGAGGGTTCAACATTTGAAAATTCAGACATGGGAGTGGTCTTCAAATGACTGGTCATCAGAGGGGCTGTGATGGTCATCTCTGAAAAGAGTGGCACATGGAGGTGAAGCAGCTTTTCTAAAGCAATGAGCTGTCATACTTGCATAGGATTATGCAAGTAGTACAATTGACAGGGGTTTACCACACTAAAACCTTTGATGGCACAGTCTAAGGAAGGAAGTTGCTTGAGGTGACTGCAATGTACTATGGCAATGACTTCAAATGAACACAACAAAATGGACTGAAAGGTTGAAAGTTTTTTAAAAATACCAAGCTGTTCATCCAGACAAAATTTTTGTTAAACTGAGTTATCATTGTCCTGTGTGAGGTTTCTACTGTTAATGGAGATGATCTTCCTAGATGCATGAAAACACAGAACAGAAGAAGTAAGTCTGGAGGAAGCTTTATAGCAGAAGGTGAAGGGTAAATTTCTTGTTGTCTCCCTAAAAATCTCTATGTGTTTTGTTATAATTTCAGTCCCATATATTTGCTCAGTCTTTATAATAAGGCATCCAAATACTCATAAGTCAATAAATAAATAAATAAATGTGACCATTTGGGAACAAGAAAGACCAAATGATCCTAACAGTGAAGAGGGTAAATCCACTGGTATCCTTTCCAGCCTTTTATGGAATTTTTTACAATAGAGCATATTGTCGTGTAAGTGATTTGTGTTCAAGCATTTGGGTTTACAGCTGAGTGGAAAGGGTGGAACAGATTTGGCAGTTCTGCCCAAGAGGATAATATGTTCCACATGGTTACCAAGGCTGGTCTGGAGAATTGCCAGTGGATCTACAACCATCCATCAAGCATGAGCAAAAAGCAGTAGGGAGCTAGCAGAACTCCCTAGCTTGGTAGGTACTTCTGCCTTCACAAAGAGCCTGGCTGCTCATAGCTCACTGCTTCTTTCTGTAAAGATGGTCTACAGGTATCTATATAGGACTGGTGATATATGTTTGAAAATCTAACCAGAACTGCAACAATCTCATGCTAAAATGCAGCCCTTCTCTTCTCCAGAGCATTTTAGAAATCAGTATTTGACAAAAGCATTAGTGTTAGTCAACTTGTTTTCTCAGGTAATAAATATTTCCCTTCCTCTTAGCTATGTTAAAATTAAGTATTTGTTGTCCTACCCAGTTTGCTGTTGAAAACACGAAACAGTGAGAAACAGTGACCCCCAACATACCACCGCTTTGTTTCCACTCCTGCACAGCCAGTGTCAGAGGCACCAAGAAAATCAGGCAGGACTGCGAGGAGGGGCTGCTGCTGCTCTCCCACCTGCTCAGCCACATTTGTCACAGTTAGCTACCACAAGTGATGTGTTGAGAATGTAGTGAGCCAGGTGCGTTTGGCAAGGCATCAGCTCTCACTTCACTAATACAGGACAAGGCCTATAAATCAAAACTTTGACACAGAAGGGGTGTTTTGACCCAAACCACATCAGGAAATGAGTTTTGTAGCTATTCTCTTTTTTTTTTTTAACTTAGCCTGGTGTGTTTACTTTAGTAAAAATTGCGCAATACTTTATGTTCACTTTAAGTGCCTCATCTCCTTCTTCCATATGAAATTCTGAAAACACTAGATCTCACCCACAATGACTGGAGAGAAAACTTGAAATCATAAGCCTCATAGATGGAGAAGATAAAACATGTACAACTCTTGGCTTTCAAGTCATAATGATGCAGTATTATTATTATTGTTGTTGTTGTTATTATTATTATTATTATTGTTGTTGTTGTTGTTGTTGTTGTTGTTGTTATTATTATTTTGGGACAGCAACAAGTTCTGGTGTGCTGGCATGGGCAATGCTACGCAATTCTGTAACCTCAGAAATGACAGCATATATGAGGGGAAGTCTAAATCTACCTCGAAATACAGACTGTACAGCAATGTGAACCACCTGCATCTCTTTGCCTTCATAGTTTATTTATCCTTGTCCAGTCTTCTGCATTAACAGTTGTTAAAAGACTGTCTCTCAAAGGGACAAGTAATAGGGGACAAAAAAGGTAAACAAATTGACCAGTCCTGATAGGTTGCAACAATGACTGTTTTCATCTCCAAAGTAATAAAGTTGTCAAGGTTTGAGGATCCTGTTATTTTGGGAGGTTTTATTTGTGGTTTTGGGGGGGGTGGGGTGGGGTGGTGTTGTACTAACTTCACCAGAGGCAGGGCTAAGTATTAACTTTTGATTGCCCCTGTTGAGTGTCTCCATACCATCCAGCAGTAGGTGTCTAATAGGTGCTCTGCACCACTCTGTGGCGGGTCCTGTCTAACTTTAGAGGGTACACAGAAAACCAGTCTGCTACCTGTTTCCTATGGAGAAGGTCCAGACTGCCTAAATTGCATTTTATTATCCCTCAGATGAAATAATTTCCCTAAAACTGCATAAATGGCAGATTTAATGAAGCTGGTGCCCTTGAAGACCATTAGAATGAACTCTTCTCTTTCAAGTCCAGGTTCCTAAAGAAAAGTGGGGCAGATTCCCTCCTCAGTTTTTCAGTTATATTAATTTACACAAGCATGTTTGTCTTGTGCTGGGAAACTTGTCCTAGTACTACTGCCTGAAGAGAATCAACAAACTTTTCACCTTTATTTGTGCACAAATGTCTCTATGGAGAATAACTGCATCACACGAAGTGTTCTGTGTTCTCAGAACAGTGGTTTCAGCTTTACTTTCCAATCAAATGAGTCCAGGAGCTCAGTGCTGACAGTCATTTCCAAGTAACACCTCACATCCCCCCCCCTTCTCATGTGTGTACAGATAGTTACAGTAAGAGCCAGGTAAAAATGCTGACACTGTTGGCCTCAGTGAGAGCAGGGTAGTAGGACCAGCTAAGACATTTTCTTACAGAGGCAAATACAATCCAGCCACTCTGTCATCAGACAAACTGCTGCTGTTCTACTGATGGATGAATGGTTACATGCTGTAGACTCATACAGAAGCCTTTAGGATTCAGCCTGTTGTTGATAATCCGCTCAAAATGATCCGCTGAGAAGCAAAACACTTTTCTCAAACCACCAGACCAGTGTCACCCAATGCTGAGAATCACCCATGAGCTGCAGGGAGGTTGCTCTTCCTGCTTTCAGATATCTTTCTTGGCCTTAATGTACTCAGCAGTTTAGTTGGAGGTGCAAAATAATGGAACATAAAATATAAGGACACTTTTTATATCACTGTAAAAATATGGTTCTAAATACCCACAGAAGTGGGTAAATTGCTAAATAAGATAAAGTCACTTTTACATAACCACTAACCAGAGAAAAGCTACAAAAGTGCCCTCAGATATAACGGGGTATCTGGGGTAAAAGAGCCCTCTTCTACTTCTCTTCAATTTAGATGAAAAACTGCAGTTTTGAGGAGCAACATTTGCTGTCCTGCTCTGTTCATTGCAATAGTATTAAAGCTTTGGAAACCATACCCATAACGTGTTGCTAGGAGAGCTGAGGACAAACAAGGTAAAGTGAATTGATCAAACACAATGAAGGCTACAACCAAACACAGCCCCCCTGAGGCCTCTGCCAGTGCTTCAAAATACAGGGTGGCTCAATCACTCCAAGTGCTCAGTGCCCACGATCTCATGTCTTTCTGGTGGTATATTAACATCACTTTTTCAATGGATAATGACCTATGTAAAATGTTTTTAAACTGTATTAGCCTTCCATTAGCCTTCTGGCTCTCACCACATGCCCTGTGATTAGTGCACTTCTTTTCTCCTGCTCTCTTTCCTCCTATTCAAACTTCCTCCTAGTATTCTTTCATTTTAGTGGCTTGTAGTTAAAACAACCTTCTGGTTTTCCATATACTAAATATTTTATTCCTTACAGAAAATACAACTAAGTAAAACCACCTTTAGCTCTAAAACTATTGATGGCTAATCTATTTAAAGATCTATGGACTTAAAATAGATTTTTTTTTTTTTCTTTTTCTCATCACATTCTACTGGCTCTAGAGTTCTCTGGCTAAATCACAGCCTTGTAGAAAGAAATAATGTTTCTGTGCAACAGGTTTTCTATGACTATAAAGCATGCAGCAAGACAAGCAAAACCTTATAGAATCAAATATAGAATCTGGAATCTAAAATAATGAGTCCTAATGGGGGGCCCTTGATGGAATTCAAATAAGAAAGATTGGTTAAAAAAAAGTCAGATGTGTTTTCACAAGCAAAACCAATAACATCAATGTTGCCAGGACAAAATCCTGCCACTAAATCAAAGTCACAACATTGGATACAAAACTAATTTAGGAATGCCTGTGCAAGTGAAGCTTGACTATTTATTCTCATTAAATGTCTTCCCTAATCTCGTTCCTCTCTTCTCATACTCTTTTCTTCAAAGAACACAGCATGTTTGGAAAAGAAAGTTCAAATCTGCAGGGGCTGCCACAGGTGAAAAATTGGTTATCTGAGCTCACCCATCCCAGCCCTGCGCTGCTGAAGTTCCAGCCACAGAGACACCAAGGTGCCCCTTGCCCCAGGCTAGGGAACTGCCATTTGAGCACTCCCAAAATCCCACACACAGCTTCCCTGTCTGTTCCTACAACCTGGGCCAGGTAGCACAAGAGGTCCCATGCAGGGCCCGACTGAATGCCTCTGCCGCCCATATGTGATCTCCAGCCAAGACAATGGGAGGTCCAGGCTGGGAAGGCACTTAGGCTGGCCCATTCCTGAAGTCTCTGTTTCATACTCCACTACTGCTGTATTAGAGTATGTCATGGGTTACCTACTTTCTGAGTCCTTGGAACGTCCACTTATAAGTCTGGTGCCTATTAATTCATCTCAGGAATTCATTTTGTCCCCGCAAGTACTCTTGCCACCCCACGCAGAACATAGACTTCTGCTACTTGTTGCCACTCTGGTCTATGTTCTGCGTGGGGAAATACCTTTATAAGTCAGTGCCCTTCAGTTCTTGTATGGCAGAATTTGGGTAAGCTGTTATATTGCATTCAGCTTATTTACACACTTTCTAATTATATATAACCCAAACACATCCTCCTGCCTTTCTATCCCAGCTGAGCAGCCCTATATTTTCTGTCTCTGTAAGACACTGGTGAATACGGAACACAACTCGTATCAGCACCAAGGCTTAGGTGAACGGAATAGTGACTCTTCCCACTCTGAAAAGTTACTGTTAAATCCTACACTTAATTTACCACCCCTTATCACCTTTCAGTTTGTAAAAGAAACATCTTTCAAGTTTCCTTTCAACTTAGTTGGTTTTTTTTCTGGAAGTCCAGATAGGTTACATGCTCTGGTTCCCCTTCATACCCTTGCTTATCTGCACCATTATGCAGCAGATTAGCGAGGCAGGAGTTCCTGAATTAGATTATGCTTATTCATGCACACGGAGATCTTCTTTATTATAGACACTGTCATCTCCCCTGGGATGGAAATCACATCTGTCACTCTGCAGTTTCCATGATCCATGCTTTTAGCTTAGAAGAGGAAAGAATCAAGGAACCTAAGCCAAGCCTACAGCAAATATACACTGATAGAGTAGTTCTCCACATATGTCTGTCATGGATCTGTCTCCTTGCTGCCTCAAGCCTGGCACAGCTGCTCACATCTGTACTGTATCCATACAGTTACATGCTGTACCTGGAGAATTCTGATTCAGGGACACTGCAAAACTCCTTGCACTGTTGCAAGAGTGGTAATCCTTTCTGCATCCTTCCTACTGTTCTAAAGTAGCTTGGTGAGACAGCTCCCAAAGCTCTTTTCCAGTCACCAAGTCTCAGAAGCAGTCTTGATAAAACCTGTGTCTGGGCTCAAGTCTGTTGATAGTATTTACCAGCAGATACCTCTTTTTTTCTAGTTTTGGAGTCATTAAAAGGCATTTTTCCCTTCTGGCAAATGCCGTTCAAAATACGGCTGGCAGCTACCCCTGAGTAGCTCTGACACTTCTGCTCCAGCACCTACCAGCCACATATATTGTTTTGTCCTGTACTGCACCTTGTCAATACTTGCTACTGGTCATTGTAATCATTTATAGTATTTTTATTTGCAGCTGTGTCAGCTTGTTTGCCTCAATCTGTCAATACCTTGAAGGATCAAGGTCTGGCACCAGCTACTCTTCTGCTTGGCCAGGTCTTCAGCTGAATGAACTCTTTCTGAATTAGGCAACATCTCCATTTAACTTTCACCATTCTGCCTCTTCCACTGCAGGACTGCCAGAGAAACACAACAGGACAGCACTGCGAGGAGTGTCCAGATGGCTTCATTGGGGATGTTGTCAGAGGAGTGCCCACGTTCTGCCAGCCCTGTCCCTGCCCCCTGCCAGCTCTTGCCAAGTATGTAAAGAGTCTTTGCTTCACTTTGATTTGAGTTGGCTTTGGCCCTTTCCAAGGAGGGGTCAGCATCCCTTCCTGAATGCAGGAGACAAAGGCTGCTGCCCTTGACAAACACAGGGGAAAATAAGAGGACTACCAGCTGCTCATGTTTATAACCACAGGAAACAGCATTTCTTTTAGAAGGTGTAAAATAGCTTCAAATGCTTGTACCAGTTCTTACCAATAGGGAGGAGAATGAGCAAGTTCAAGTTCACCCTTTTATGTAGAAGAGATTATTCAGTTGTCTGGTTGCTTTTAAAAATCCCTTATAGAACAATTCTCAAGAAAGGTGGCATCAGAGATTTATGTGGCTGAGACAGACAGAAAAAAGAGACATACAGAAAGTTCAATCCATGTCACCTGAAGTGTAAAACCAAACACAAAAAAAAGCATGACTTTGCAGTCCCCTGAGTCTACAGCAGCTGGATCTGGTTAGCACAGTAACAGTTCAAAGGGAAGTGCTGGAGGACCCTGTGACAGGTACAGTGCCCCTTCAGCTGATGCCCAGCTACTTTTGGGTAAGAAACTCTGAAGCCTGACAGAAAACCAAGACCAAGTCAAAGAACTCCAGATGTTGTGTGTTCTGTGCCTCAGGAAAACAAAACAAAACTAACAAACAGAAAAAAAAAAAAAAGCCACAACTAGCCATTAGAAACAGTTAGTGGCATGTCAGTAATGCAACTGAAAGAAATTATCAACTTCCTCTTGGTCAGATTCATGCTCTGGGAGAGAGGTATCTATGCAAATCCCACCACAGGGAGATGCTAGTAAACAGTTGCCAACAGGCTGAAGCTATTTTTCAGGGAGCTAGGTATTCCTCTCTTGTTGTTTCCCACTCTACTTTCAACAGGACGTCACAGCAAAGGGAATTTTGTCCTTACTGTATTTGTTTGCTGTTGCTATGGGATTGCTCACACAACCTTAAGGTGGGATGAGCTGCATTTTGCTCAGCCGCTCAGGGCTCAGACTGGCAGAGGAACAAAATCACTGTGACCAAATTCCTGCAGATCCCTTCTTGGCTTTTGCAGTGAGCTGCAGACATGTGAGAAGGGCCATGGGGTGAAGAATAGATATTGTTGAAAAACTTCAGCTTTGCCTGGATTACAGAGAAAATCCTCCAGAGACTGTGGAAGAACCTGGCTTTGCTCACATGTAGAAAGGCTTAGGAGTGAGCAAGCTTACAGATGAAGCAAACAATTTCCTCCAGTTTCAGCAGCATCTGTAATGTCTGAAAAAGTAAAAATACAAGTCAGGAGCAGTGCTTTTTCCTTAGCAAAGTGGGTTTTTTAGCCTGTTGGACACAGAGCAGCCATTTTGCTGTAAGAAGCTGTTCTCTGAGCCACAACCTGGGCTTCACATGCCTGAGGCGCTACCAAATGAGCCTCAGGCTCTGCCAAGCAAGGTCAGTCAGGCAAGGTGTGGTGTGTGCTCTCCACTGCTCGATTTGACACAGCGTGACTGGGTCTGCCTTCACCCAGTCCCTGCCTCATCCTGCAGCCCAAGAGGCTCTGCAGCAATGTTCCCTGACAGCAGAGAGCTGGCTGGCCCCCCAGGCCACTGAGCAGAGCTCAGTGCAGTGGCACCAGCAGGGTCTAGAGCTACAGCCTTTCTCTGCCAGTGCTGTGGGGGATGGAAGCAGAGGTCAAGGAGCATTCCCTGTTTCAACACACTCCTCAGCCAGTATTGCTATATCTATAGCCAGAGGGACATTATGCCTCTCCTATTCCAGACCTCTAAAGAGTAGGAAACCCCGAACACAAAACTGAGCAGCGTGGGATTGGGAAAGGAGAACAAAATTTGCAAGGAGCCTGAATGCAGATGTCTCAACATTAGCAGCAGTACATGGCTTGGACTTGATGAGCCTCAGGGGTACCTTCCATCTCTGGATATTCTATGCTCTGTGATGTTGAAACTACGTCAGTAAAAATCCACTTCACTTCTTCAGTTTTTCCTCAGAAAAGTCCTGAAGGCAATAATTAAAGGAACGTCCCATCCCAATTAGCCTCATACCACTATTTAAATAACATGCAGAAATTGCCTGTTCCACTTCTTGCATGAGAGAGACCTGACCACAGAAACAGTCTTCAGCTGGGGCTGGAACAGGCAAAAAATAATTGAGCAACATTAAGCTTTACTAAAGCTTAACTAAATTCAAAGAAAAAATGTTCTTTATTACTTGTGTTTTTATCAATTTTCCTTCATTAATCTTACTACATATAAAGAGTAAGGCAAAATAATAACTTGACCAGAAGCAGAGAAGCATTAAATGGCTTAAAAAAAGAACATCCAAAGGATGTTGTTTTGTACTCTGTTTTTCTTTGGAAATAGATTACCAGACCTGTAAACTGACAGACTCATCAGACAGATATTTTTTCCAGGAATTCAGCAGATTTTCTGACCAGACTATCTTCATATCTTCTATCCTGGGAACTTTTGGAGTAACTTTTGGATATTACACATGAAGTGTAATGTCATCTCTTTGGAATAAAAAAAAGGAGGATGGAGGTTGTTTCACAGTCCAGCAGATGTTACTTCTTTTCAAACCCAAGGGAATTATAAAGCCTTTTTTTCCCCTAAAAGTTCACAAAAAGAATAAAACTTGAGGAAGATTTCAGTCTTACTTCATAACTGAGATCCACAATGTGGTTTTTGCAACTACGTGAAGGAATTAGACTTTGTTAAAGAAGAGGAAGCCTGCCAAACTATTATGACTTTCTCAACGTATTCTTGTAAAAGCCACACAGAAGTTAATTTGTAAATTCTGTGAGAAGAATCTCATTTTATGTTCTCTCTGGTTACATGAAATGTTTTGAAACAGCAGATATTCAGACAGATTTTTTTGTCTCTGGTTGTCCAATGAAATGCCGGTTGAGAAATGCTGGCAGGAACTGAAATTATGCAAGAATTCTCGTCACCTTTCAATGCTGTTTGTTCAGAGAACAAGCAGTACATGGGCCATGCCCTTTCCCATTGCTCTGAGTCTTTTGTGCTGTGTGAAATGCATGCAACCCAGCCACAGCTGCCCAGCACCATATGACTCGCAAACTGCATTTTAGCAACCAAGGGCCTGCAGCTGGAAACTGCTGCCACTCACTGCTCTGGTTGCATTCCAGTGCTGGCAGAAGTTTATTCACACATGTTGCAAACTAACCAGAAACATCTTAGGACTGCATCTCTTTTTTCCTGCAAATGTGTTTAAGCGATGTCCATCACCATGTTTGAAATGCATATAAAATTTGCACTTTCCACATCTGGCTACTGCTGTTCCAAGGGTCTCATATTTAGTCAAATATTCGTTAAATCCTGAAAACATAAGAAAACAAAGGAATCCATGATTTAGAATCACAGCAGTAGAAATTACAGCCCAAGACATTACTGCAATCAGCATCACTGCTTGGCATGTTGGTCTCAGAAGAGGCTGCAGACTCTTTCCAGCTTACTTGGAAAGATGGTAGAGCAGCCACAGAGATTACTGTCAACTCAGTTACTGTGAGTGAGGACAGCATTACTGAGGTCAGTTTTCACCACTAGGGACTTCCAGATTGGAATTTGAGGAAAACTATAGGATTTGCATAGGAAACTGCTGCAACCATTTCAGCATCTCAGTTCCTGAAGTGCTCAATGCAGTGTCTTTCACAAACAATATTTTGCCCCTTGGGATAATAGACAGAAAGCAATTAGGTTCACATGGCATACACATTTATCTTAAGTCCCTTATCTGAAGTGTTTGTATCAAAACCTGCAGATGTGTCTGATCTACACTGAAAAACAAGAACTTTTATACATATACATCTATATTTATATAGCTCCATAGTGTTATACACTAATTAGTGCTTCATAAACTAATTTAAAGTCTAAACAAGGGGTAATATAAATTACATAAATAGCTTAACACCTACTCAAGCAATGAACAATCAAGAGCCAGAGTTCACGTTGACAACAAATGTCCATACTGTAACAAAGAAACCTTCCCAAGTGTTTGTCATTGCCTGGTATTCTAACTATTCATCCTAATGAAATTCCAGCTTTGCGGTCTCCTGTTATAGAAAAAGTGGAAGTGTGCGTTGTGTCTGCAAGGAAAACTATGCAGGACCCAACTGTGAAAGGTAAGAAACTCCTAGGATGACTTGCTAGTCAGCAAAATAGAAGTCCAGCATTTTTTCAGGGAATCTTCCCATACTGTGGAGAAATCTTATCACTTGTTTTTGTCAGGTAGAATCATGTCCGTTAAATGATCTCGTTCAGTTCCTACTTAAAAGCACTAAAATTTGCTGTGGAGACATGTCAGCATAAGACAGACATTTACATATGATGTATTTTGATCCAGATCTTGCACTTTGTGTACCTTCATGTGGTGATCTTCCTAAAAGGAATGCAATTTAAAAATACTAAATACAAAGCAGAAACAACAGTTGAAGTGAAAAATATTCACCACATTGATTCCCATTGCAATTCACCCCTCTAAAATATGTAGCAGGTTTCTACCAAATAACTTTTACCAAAGCAAGGGAGAAAATCCATTATCAAGTCAAATTCTTAAAGCAGATGCAGCTTTTTTCAGTTATATTTTAAATGCACTTCGCAGGCATAATTCAATAAAGTCAAGCAAACAACCATAGGCTAGTATTGCTTTTCAACTTTCCCTTACATCCATAAAAAATTTCCAGTAAATGTTCTGTAAATAACAAAGGACACAAATAAATGGAACTATACAGCAGAAAAATAATTTCATGTGCTGTAAGAGGCTGTCTTACTTGTTATGAACACACAGGGATTATGTTTCAATGAATGTCGGGGCCTGATTATAATTCAGAAATTGTCCTTGAGCAGCCAATAAATTAAAACAGCTCTAACACAAAGACTGAGGGACGTAGGATGGCTCAGACAATGGCTTCCTGAACATCTCCTTTTGTTCTCCCTTACAGCCACTGAAGTATTTAAGTCTTTAGTCACCTGTCATTAATGGGCAATCCTTGAATTCAAATGATACTTAATGTAACTGTCAGAGAAGGGAGAAAAGGGCTGCTTAAGATGCAAAGAGAAATCAATACAAAAATGGTAAGACAAACAATGAGTAAAGGCTTTTCCCCTTACAGATGATGCAAAAACATCAGTCTATTACCTCCACGTCACTAAAATGATGACAGTAACAGCGAAAGCAGATGGCACAAAAATTAAAAACCCACCCTAGTTTACAGGCCCATGGCTGTATTCTTTTGTTCTTTCAAAATGTCAGGTTTATACACAAAGGATAATGCAGACAATTAAAAGGTCATTGAGGTTTCTTAATGGTTATTAAAATGTCAACCCAGATGACAAGTAATACAAACCCTATGAAATGGGTAGCAGTAGCATAGAAACAGCAGAAAATAGCATCGGCTTTGTTTTCTAAGGGCCTCTACCCAGCCTGACACAATGCATCTGTCTCAAGGAATGCAAAGCCGTGTAGAAAAAGCTACAGAAAGAAATCAGCCTGTCCTGGTCTCCACATAAAGACCTCGGCTAATTACTGAGGTAAGCAGCAAGCAGTGACAAACAGGACTTGCCTTCTGGTAGGCTCCAAAAAGTGTTTCAAAGCTGGGTGATGCATTTCTTACCCCTGCCCACCTGCTAAAGAGCATGTCCCTTCTTGGCACACACTGCTGCTGGGCACTGTGGCCACTCCCTTCTCCCAATGCAGCTATTGTGCCCTCAGCTCGCTGGCATGGGATCATTGCCCCAGGCCCTCCTGTAGCCCCAGGAATAGCTCGTGTCCCCAGGGAGAGGAAGGACACATCCTGCTCTCCGCTCTTCCTCCCGACTCTCCTCAGCGCTTGTGATGCATACCGCGGTGCAGTGACCTGCAGGACATCCCTCCACAGGCAGTGTGCAAGATTCCAGGGCACCTCACCGGCAATCTGCTCCATTTCCCCCGGCATTTGTGTAGGAGGCTTTCTTGTGCTGCTCTGGAGGCTTGGCACAAACCTAGCCAGTTTATGTTTGCCAGCAAAAGGTGGTGTGAACTCATAAAGGCCCTTGCTAGGAACTGGAAAAAACAGCTTCCCAAATTGAGATTTAGGAATTAATCATTTTTCTTCGGGACTCCAGCAATAAGGCATCAGGGTGGTAACTGATGAAATGCAGGTTTCGTTAACGCACAAATGTTAAAAAATATAACTGAACAAACGCCACTTTTGTGTCCAAAGCAATCAGATGAAAAAGGTTCTTTTGGCATTGCCAGAGAAGAGGAAGTTAACTTCTTACTCACCAATAATTATAGGAGGCAACTATGGCTGCAAAATGAAACAAAGATAACTTTGCAGTTTTATTATGGGAGAGGAAATATACTTTTTTAGCAAAAAAGGGTCATTTATTGGTACCATCTAGGAAAAGACATTTACTGCAGGCCTCTTAACTTTTTCAAGCCATGAGGTACAGAGATGGAGCAGTATGTTTCCAGCCAGTGGCCTCTGCTCTTCTCACATTCTGCCCACTCTTCAAAGGAAGTTAAGTGCCTCAGCACTATGAGATGCACTGAGCGGCAAAGGGAAGGGGAAAGTGTAGGTAATGGGTTTTTTCAGCTCTGAAAGTTTCTTTTTGCTTTGAACAGCTACTCCAGATGAGAAGTTATGGCTAGTAAAAGTGAGTCATAGAGCCATAAAATAGTTCAGGTTGGGAGGGACCTTAAAGATTATCTGCTTCCAACCCCCCTGCCATGGGCAAGGACACCTTCCACTAGACCAGGGTGCTCAGAGCTCCACCCAGCCTGGCCTTGAACACTGCCGAGGATGAGGCATCCACAACTTCTCTGGGCAACCTGTTCTGGTGCCTCAGATGGTCATAAAAAGCAGCACTTATAAAATGTATCTGTGGGGATGTGAGGAAATGTCCTCTGCATTCCTGGCAAGTGAACTGAACAGTATATTTCAGAAAAGAAGGGGGGAAAATGGCAGGCCTGGTGGGGATAGCACGCAGTAATTGGTAAATGTGGGCAGCAGTGAATAAAAAGCTGGTCTCACTCCAGCCCTACTCAGTGGCCTCTGTGAATTTGTTGGCCACATTAGCTAGATGATCACTTGGGAAATACCTAATTACAGAAAAACAAAAAACTGAAATATTAGAAAATCATAGCAAGACTTCTGGCATGACTGAATAAGAACTTTACCCATCACTACCTGCTGTAACTCCCATGGGAATGGGGAATGATTCAGCCAAATCGTAATCATAAATTACACTCTGCAGTCAGTGTTGCATTCACAGTTCTTCAAGGGGTGCACAGAACTCCCAGTCACACTTTAATTCTTTACATCTGGGTCACCCAAATGATAAAATCTGCACCAAATATTCTGGCAGTGCTGCAAAGAGACAAAAAGAGTCTTTGTCATTGTCAAAAGCAGCATTTGAGGCAGCCAGGTGGTTTATATTAAGATGCTTAATATTTTATGTGTTTTTACTGTGAGCGTTCAGGACTGGAACATGAACAAAGCAGTGTTGAGGAAATCACTCTATAAAAAAAAAAAAACTACCAGTAAATATAGGAAGAGATCAAAACTCAAAGCTTTTATCAGATCTCCCACATTTTCATGGTTCAGACGTGGCAGAACCTGGATTTGACTGTGTTCAGATTTTAGAAGACAACAGACCTTGGTTTAGGTACCCAGCCAGAATCTGGGAAAATTAAATTAACTGCCTGAGTGCTCACCCTCCCTGCTTACCAACAGCAGAGCGAAAAAACAGCATCTCAAACAGGACTTTGGATGGGAGACAAGGACAACATGGTGATTAAACAGAATGAACTACAATAAATACTCCTCACCTAAATCATTGCAGCAACTATTCAATTCCTTCAGCCAGCAACTGTTACACCAGCTAGTTATTCCCCTCCCGGCAGTAATTCTTCATTTTCAGCTTTGGGGTGTGAGTCCCTGATCTCTGAGCTCCAGGCTTCTGTCTCAGGGACCCTCCTGCCACCATGCAGTGACACCATGAACGGTGTAGGTTGTCCCTGTCCTTTCAGGTGACCTCTCCAGTCCATTAGACCCTGTTCCATGCTGCTCCAGATGCCAGCTCCTCCAGAGAATCCCTTGCTCAAGGATTCACTCTCATTAGCATTCTATGCCCACCCCAGTACCAGTTCGCCTTGTCTCAATGCTTGTTTTGCAAAAGCTCCCCTTGCTCGTAGGATTAAGCACATTCCCTGACATCAGCAGAAACATCTTTAACTGAGACAATTGCTTTCCAAATAACCAAGTCTATTACTACCTCTCAGTTTAGGGCCACTGATCACCCAGGATTATTACACATCACCAGTGTGTCTATACTCTGAAAAACCACCCCAGTATCAACACCTCTCTCATTTTAACATGTAGAAACTTCTCAGCTGAAATGCTTCCCAAACATGACAAAACATGATAAGAAATTTGGACCCATTTCAGGCCTTCACTGTGGTGCTTGATACCCACCTCCCTCTCTCCCTCTGCAAACCAAGAGAGGAATCCTCCCTTCCTGGTGACTGCTCTCAGCCTTTTACCCTCATCCAACAGCTAACATCAAACAGATCTGAAAAACGGAGCCTGGTTCAGGGCCTATTCTGTTTTGCAAAAACTAGAAACCACCCCAATACATCACCATAGAAGTATTTCTATAAACCTTTCCTGGTCAGTACTTTTTATGTACATTTATAATAGAAATAAGGTCTGAACTTCCTCTGAGTTTCAGCATCCTGAAATGCAGTCTCTTACCCCAGTTTCCTATATAACACAATATAGTTGGTGAGATACAGAGCTGAAAGAGGCCAAAATAAACACTGTAGACCTGCCTTGCAGCCAAAGTAATTCTGCCACAGATTTTAAAACAATAGGGAGCAAATCACTTCACTGCCAAAGACACATACAAAAAATAAATTAATGCAGACTGGTGTGCTTGAGATACCAGGGGTGTTTGAAAAGGGAAAAATATATAACAGTACAGATTGAGATTAGAGCACAAAATAGCCTCTCTAGGAGTAAACCTCCTAATTAGCCTTCTGTCCATTAGAAGCTGCAGATATGATCAATTCCTGGTAGCACAAATAAGGTCAGAGAACAAAAGATGTCGCAGGCAGATAGGAATGTCATTGTTCATCACTGTTGGTGTTGCTCTTCCGTTTCAGGTGCGCCCCTGGTTACTATGGGAACCCTTTGCTAATTGGAAGCACTTGTAAAAAATGTGACTGCAATGGCAACTCAGACCCAAATCTGATTTTTGAAGACTGTGATGAAGTGACTGGCCAGTGCCGCAACTGCCTGCACCACACCAGTGGGTTCCAGTGTGAACGATGCGCTCCAGGCTACTATGGGGATGCCAGATTTGCTAAAAACTGCACAGGTATTCTTTATGGTTTAGTACAGCAGAGCTGAGCAAAAAAGGCAGCACAGCATGGTCTACATTATCTCCCAGAGATCAGAGATGCCTGAACCAGTTGTCAGGCACCTGCGGCTCTGGGAGGCAGGTGATGGGATAATTTGGATGCCTGTTCAGTTGAATCATCCCAGGCACCAGGGAAATATCTCTTTCCATCTACCATGAGCAAGTCTCAGACCCCAGACTCCAACATCTCTAGTGCCTGGGCAGGTTTAATGTAAGCATTGTTGTGTTCTCCTGAATCTTGTTTTAAATAAGGGTCTCTAAGAGTTCTTTGGGCAGAGTCTTCGCCTTTGTGCTAGTCTACACCATGACCATTCCAACTGATGGTGCTTAAAGACTTGAAAGTATTATTTGTGGGAACAGGATCATCCTTCCTGTTCTGACCCAATAACCACTCACTTTCTGCTAGTTTCCACACTGGTAATATATTCTGCATTTCCTGTCATTCCTGTGTAATCTTGCTGGTTACTGTATTTTCACACAAGAAATGACTGCACTTTCAGGGTCTAGTAGAGTGCTACCCAGACTACATTAGCAACACATACCTGCACAGGGGGGTTGCCAAGCTTTATCTCCTCTAATATTGTCCTAATTTACATGGAGTTCAATCCAAACAGGGCTTTGACCTCATATGTTTTATCCTTGCTTTGGCTCTGGAAGAGAAGTTTACATCCTCTTTCAAGGCATTTAGGAACAGCCACCACTAAAGGCAAAATACAGGCGTCCTCAGAACAAGGACCTTGGGGCTCCCTCCCAGCACCTTTGGCAGGGGTCCCTCAAGGACCAGAACACAAAGCAGGGGGACAGATCATTCCTACCTCAGCCTGACTCAAAGGTAAGACTGTTGAGGCCCACACTCAACTTGGAACTCAGAAGTGCTCCAGGACCTCCCGGTACTGAGCTACAGGGCTCAGGGTCTTAGCAATGTCTTGGTCCTTCTTGCAACTCACTGTGTACTTGGACTTTGGTTTTCACTACCTTATTATCAAGTGTTTTGGGACACAGAGGATGGAGGCTGTGAGGATGCTGTGTAATCAAGTGCCCTTTGTGCTGCTCATTTGGAGGGGACCACATATGATGCCATGAGGCCACTACTTGTCCTTTGTGGTTTTATGTTCTGGTGACAGCTAGAATTTGAGTGTCCATCTCTAGGATGTAACTCACATTGCTAAGTCACGTGCTTGAATTCCATTTATGCTGAACAGGAAGAGATGGTGCTCATGCACAGTGATCCCAAAAGCCAAAGCCATATATCCAAATCAGCTAAAAAGACATCAGCTGTAGGAAATGGTGTGCCCCAAAACTCACCTCCTGCTTGGATTTAGGTAGCCAAGACATGCATGAAGTTCAACATGCCTTTGATTTTTGACATTGCAAAAGGAAACCTTATGAACTTCAGTGCCTAATTCACTTCACCTGAGATGGCTTAACTGCAGTTCTCCAGGAAAGAATAATAGGATCCAGTCTGTGGCTCCTGAATCCCATGAGGCAGGAGAAACACACCCAGCACTTCATCTCTGCAAACCACAGCAATCATGCCCTGCCCATGGCCAAAAGCTTTGAGCAGCTAAGAGTAACTTTGCCAGAAGTCTGAGAGTTACAGGGCATTCCAAGTGTCTAAGCAGGTTATGCAATAGGTGATTTTGGAAGGCATCTCTGAACATACAGTTTCGAAAATCAAATCAAACTTTCATCACCTCAGTACAGTTGCGGTTTTTTTGCACCCTTAAGGAGGTACACCGGACTTCTCTCTACAGGCTGCTCACACAGACTTCAAATCAGTGTGGTAATTCTCTTCATTAGCAGATTTCCTTGCAGTGTTTGATCTTTGCTAAAAATAAAAAGTGCTTGGGCGCTTGAATATGTTGTAAGAGGTACAGCTTTTCTCTTTTGTGAAGTGAGTTTAAGCTTGGAGTTCACTCCAGCAAATCCTGATTTTGCAGTGTTATGTTTCAGAGAATTTCACACTTCTGATTTCATCTTCATTTCTGCTGAGCACCACAATGTGCTGTGCTTGACAGTACTGTGTAGATTGCAGTACACCAATACATCCATGATATTCAAACTATTTGTGTAGTTCATGAGGAAAGCTTATACTTTGCCTGTCTTTGTGCAACAATTAGGAACTATTGTTTAGAATTGATTCTGAAATAAGTCAAATATCTTTAAACTAAAAATACAGAAATAAAACTAGTGTAAGAATCAAGACAGTCTGCATACATGGTTTCCACAGAGCATCTCAAGGGGTATTTAAAACAAGAAAAAGCCAGAGAACTAAATGAACAAACAACTCATCAATCTAAAATCATCTTTTTTTTTCCTTTCGAGTAGAAGACAAAACCTGGGTATCTGTGAACAGTAATTTTCAGCTGCTTTTAAATATATTTTTTTTTAACCACATATCCTTTAGCCACACTTCAAAGCTCTCCACAGATGTCCCCCAGAAATAAAGGTAAATTTAGAAGCTTTCCCCACCAGCAAACTATGGTAGCACTGAAAGTCTTAATTCCCTTTGAAAAATGTAGTACTTCTTAAACCAGTAGTTGAAAAATGGTCCAGACAGCTTTTGAAATTAATTTGCCATAAGATTTTGTGTAACAAACTCACAGGGATTCATTTCAATAAGAAGACAAAATTTTATTTCCTTGAGCACCGACTCATCAAAATTTTAACCTTTTAACTTTAGTCTTGCTACCTGGGGATAGCCTAGTCCTCGTGAATAGGTAAAGAGAAATCTCTATTTTCAATTGAGACTTTTCTTTCACTTCTTAACAAAAGAAATAACAAGTTAGAAATAATTGTAGATCCAAAAGCTGGGAGGCACAGATTGTGATGAGGTAGAAATACCAACTGCATCAGAAAATTCATAACCTATTTCTGTTCTTATGTTAGTACAAAAACTGATTAGTTCTACTAACAATGCTCCACTTACACAAAATTATTCTGATGTTAGTGCATGATGTCTTCGAAGTTGTATTGCATATTTTCACTTGACAAATCCTTGAATGTGTAATGTGAAATGAAAATACAAGGGCAATTCATAGATAACAGTGAATGGACTGCAATAAAAAGGCAGCAAAATATTTTTTAATATGAAGTTCTGATGAAACCATTAATCACAAGAGCAAAATAACTTCCAGATAGATTGTTGCTGTTCTTATGTTCTGCTTGAGTTTTTGTTATTGTTTCAAAGAGTTCCAAGAATATTTTAATCTTTAAAATAATATCTTTTAAAAGGTCACTTAAACCTTGAAAGAGGTTTAGAGAGGTTAGATTTAAAATTGGACTTTTTAAAAAGCCACTTTGCTGGCAATAAAAATGTTGTTTTCTCAAATTTGAAAAAATATAAAACATCATTTATTCTTCATTGTAAGTGGTAAGAGATATTTACTTTTTGATATGTTCAAGCTGATGATGTAACTGGAGTCCACTATCAATCCCTGATAGCTGCAAAGCCTTTTTAGTGACAGCCTGACACAGTGCTGATAAATTCCACGGGTCTGTGGAGAGATTTGTAACTAATAATTAACTTCAGTTGCCCCACTTTACTTAATACATCTCCTAAATGTCACCCTCTCTAGACACTGATGCACAATGGCCCTTCTGGGCAGCTCTGGCCTTGCTGACTCTACTTGTGACCAGGCTTTGAACAAATGATTTCAGCAGAGGTGTTTTCATTCTGTTTTCCACTTCATATTTCATTTGTTCAAATTTGACCAGTGCAAAAAAACACCTTTTTCTACTTACTGAAAGGAAAATCAGTCCAAGAAGTCCTTGATATTGGTTTGAATATCCACACACAATCCTAAGTACAGTAAGTTCACTAGTCTTGGGGAGAGGAGGGGGAAGTTTTATGTTTTGAAGATTGTTCTTTCAAAAGTCCTTTCTTTTTCCCCCAGCATGTAACTGTGGAGGGAGAATGTGTGACAGCCAGACTGGAGAATGCCTCGCAGACAGTCCTGAAGTTTCTACTGACACAGGCTGCCCTACCATCAGTAAGAATGTCATCATGAAAACACCAAAAATTAATATTGCTTTTATATTTAGAAGCTTACAAATACTAACTTAAGAGCTTGGTACTCCAGTGGGCTCAGGACTTTGATCATGGTCCCACAGGGCACTTAAATATGTGAATATACACAATGTCCTGCTGATTGAGTACTTAAGCATGTTCTCACATGCTTGTCTGAGTACAGGCATATTACCAGCTCTGTGACACGGACTGCACATTCAGGTATGAACTGCAGAGTAGTAGGGAAGTATCACCAAAGCCACTTCCATAGACTTTGAGACACAGTGCCTGCAAAATAATATTCTGGCCCTAAAAACTGCCCTCACAACTTCACCTGTGATATCTTGCATATAATATATGGTTTTCTATCTGTGGTTTAACCCCAGCCATCAACCATGTACCATGCAGCCGCTCACTCACTCCAGAAGGAACAGGGAGGGAATCAGAAGGGTAAAAGCCAGAAAACCTGTGCACACACAAGCCACCCACACTTTTGCAAACAAAGCAAAACAATTACTTAATTCACTGCTTCCCACGGGCAGGCAGGCATTCAGCCACCTCCAGGAGAGCAGGACCCCCCCATGCATAATGTTTACTTAGGAAGACAAATGCCATCTCTCCAAATGTCCTCCCCTTCCTCCTTCTTCCCCCCACTGTATTTACTGAGCATGATGTCACATGGTCTGGAACATCTCCTTGGTCAGCTGGGGTCGCCTGTCCTGGCTGTGTGTCCTCCCAGATTCCAGCACACCCCTAGTCTCATCACCAGCACAGCAGTACAAAAGGCAATGTGTAAGACCTGCTCAGCAATAAAAAAAATCTCTACGTTATTAAACCTGTGTTCAGCACAAATCCAAAACATGGCCCCACACTAGCCACTGAAATTAACTGTGCAGAAAATTATTCCAGTCAAAGACAGCACAACATCTAATACAGATGGTTGCTGTTGACAATTTGGCATATATCCAACAGTCAGTTCCTTTCCCATTGTCTCCCATATTCTAATGATAGGAAACCTGGGGAGTTTCTAGAAGTACTATGTTGTAACTAGTGGTAATCACAGGTATTTTTAAAATATTAGTATATTTATTCCTCTATATAATGCAGAGCATGTGGCACACATGGGTTCCTAAACCAACTCCCAAGAAGAGGGGTCATGTGCCTGAAGTGCAACCAGAAGGAAAACATTTGGGACCTGCTAAAATAGCAAGCAAAAGTGTCTGTAGGAATCTGTGTTTCACTTTCACCTAAGTCTCTTGCATTTAGTGATGGCACCAGTGTCACTAAAAACAAGGTGGCATTGCAATCATTCAGCAGGAACAAGGATAAAGTTCTGCATGAGCAATTTCCAAGCACATTATAACTGTGTTTTTAGAAGTTGCCCTCATAATCAAGTAGGTGGCCAAGAGCCCATGTGTTGGACATCCTTATTCTCATACCACTAAATTTTAAATATAGAGTTTGGGGTTCTGACAAAATGCAGTTGGTTTTTTTGACCCTCATCTGTTGTCCTTCAGGCCACAAACATGTAGAGCCTAAGGAATAGCCAGGAAATACTCCTCCCTCTCTCCCACCTGATTACAGAATCGCTGTGGCAGCCTCTTTGAGCAGTCCCATCTGGTGCTGCTCAGCTGGAAATGTCATAACTGTACTGTGGGACCTTGGAAGTGGGAGGATGAAAGTGAAAGAAAAATGGGTATCCATCAGGAGCCATCAATGACAAAGAGAGAAAACACCATGGAACAAGAACACTATTACATGAATTTAAGATATTTGCTGTTAACTGACACAAACAGTAAAGAAAAATTATACTCTCTTGTTTTCTTATCAGGCTGCGATAAATGTATTTGGGATTTGACAGATGACATCCGATTGTCAGTTCTGACTATCGATGAAAGCAAATCCACTTTACTGAGCATTTCTACAGGTGTTGCAGCTCAAAGGCGTTTGAATGACCTGAACCTCACTACCACTCATCTCCAGGTACAAATATTGATGACATTTTGGTTTTTTCATGTAGTTTGAATCTTTGAATTTCCACGCCATTCCTGTAAATTTCAATCCCTGCCCTCACTAGAGAAGTTTGTTTTCAGATGCACTGACATTTCACTCCCCCCCCCCCCCCCCCCCCCCACAGGAGGCAATGTCCAAAAAAAAGAACCATGCTGTGCTTTGGACCATCCAGGTTGATGATGCTGCAGATGAGATGAATGATCTCCTCAGAGAAGCAGAAACACTTGATGAACAGGTTTGTTTTACAGCCTTCTGCCAAAGCTCTGAGGGTTTTCACTTTGTCATATCCATCTGTTGGCATAAGAGGCGAGTACAGAATAGTTCCAGTTGGAAAGGGCCTAAAATTATCATCTTGTCCAACTGAGTGAGCAATACAGGGCTGACCAAAAGTTAAAGCATGTTACTAAAGGCATTGTTCAAATGCTTCTCAAACCCTGACAGACATAGGTCATCAACCACCTCTCTAGGAAAGCCATTCCAGTTTCTGACCCCTCTTGGTAAAAAAACATTTCTTAACATCTAGTCTGACTCTCTAGGTTCACCAAACAACAGTGGGTGTGCCCTAACAGTTGGAAAAACCTTCTATTTCTATTTCTATTTCTATTTCTATTTCTATTTCTATTTCTATTTCTATTTCTATTTCTATTTCTATTTCTATTTTATCACTTTCTACTCTAAAACTGAATTAAAAGCATAAATTACTTATCAAGTCTTCTTCACAGAAAAGGAAGGAGGTAAAAAGTGTGTTGAGTGTGGTTGGAGGTTTGTCACCAGACACAAAAAGCTTCCCCTCAGGATCTGAGTTCTCACCTACCCCCTACACGTGTTTGATGTGGGATAGACACACTGCCTTTCTTGATTTCTAATTAAGTGAAGTCACCAACACTAAACTAAGGCAAATTGACTTCAGGAGCATTTGTACTATATCTATTTTACATGTATGCTCTCTTAAAATTAAATTAATCCCAATTAGACATTTCGAAATATATTTCATAACTGCCAGTTTAAAAGGTTTCTCATGTACTCACTGAGATGGGAGCTTGATCAGCACTCACGATATTTTTAACACAATTATGATCATAAATGTTGCATCCACAGTCAACTGCCAGGCTATAAAATCAGCTCTCTGCTCCCACAACACTTCATTGCACCCTAGAATACTACTGTGATATATGTTAAGAAATAGGGTTCAAAATTGCTTATTCTCTGTTTTCAAAAGATAACATTAAACCTCTTTTTGTTGTTACAATATACATATATTAGTAAAATACATCACCCTGTGCTATTATAGATAGCCACAGCTGTCATAACACTAGGTTATATTTCATGCTTATTGCAAAATGCCAGACCTTATATTCACTTTACCAATTCCTTCACAAGACAAATTAAAACTATACCTTAAACTAAAACTCAAATACAGGAGCAAGCACAGGGCAAAAGAAACAACACAAAAGGAAAGTGGAAGAGAAAACTTAGGTTTGTGTGTTTTTAATCAACACTTACTTAGCAGAAAGGGCATGCAAGAATTACACAGACTATGCCTGTGCTCAAGACAGCTTTGATTAAATCAGCTCTCACACACAGCCCCGTACCTGTGAATATCCGTCAGAGCTCACACACCTCAGTGTCCCTCTCTGTAGTTGGTGGGCAGTATGATTAAGGCATTAGGTTTTCTATGAATATTTAGTGAGTTTGGATAATAACATTTCATTTGCAGTGCTATCTGGGAATTTCTTACCTCATTCCTCAATTTTACTGTCCCTGAACAAATAAAATCCACGTTTCCTCTGGTCTTTTCTCCCTGGTTACTTTTAATGCTAGTTCCACATCAATACTTGTGGTTGCTTGGAAAGGCAGGGAAATAATGACCCCAGACTCTGGCAGTGGAAGACCACAATAATAACTCTGAATATATTGAACTCTTTGCTATTTCAAGGCACATTTATGGAAAATGGGTGCTAGGGCCTTGAGTGGGCTTTGCAGAGATACGTAACATTTTCTGTTCAGAGCATTTTGCGTGCATGTCCTCACATCTCAGGGGTAGCTGCAAAGGCAGGGTGAATGTACCAACTGTAGGCAAATCTTTCTTCTAAATGTAATCCCTGCAACTACCTGTAATTGCCCAAGTCTGCATGGGATGAGTTTTGATTAAAACTGCACATAGTTTGATCTTGAATATTTGGAAGATTGGAACCAGAATCCTTTCTACTAACCCTTACACTTGTTTTATCAGTCTACTAACCCTTAAATTTGTTTTATCATTATGCCCATTCCTTTTAGTGGTGCTTCCCACCCTGGACCTGCCTTCAAATGCCACCTGGAGCCTCAAAAAACCCTAAGAGAAACACAAGGCAGAGTGCAGCCTCCGACACAATGTAGTACAGAACAGGCTTTTTCTTGTTTTTAACAAGTTGCAGAGCTCGGACCCTCACTTAAGGGAGACACAGATCTAAAAACTGTTAGGAGCTTGACACTTTTATCTTCATTCTGTTTGCTTACTCAGGAAATGCCATACCCAGAAAATGAGCCAGCCCCACTGAATGCCTAGGAGACTCAGCAGATGGAGTTTTACAACTGTACATAATTTATGAAAATTTGATTGCAGCAAATGATGGATAAATATGGGACAGCTCTTAATGTCTCACTCTGCAATTCTGAAAACACCGACAAGACAGATCTTTACTTACAACACCTTTAAATATCACTTTATGTGATAAAAATTACTTTCACATGCTCATCAGGAGAAAGCAAAATGTGTGTTTATACTGCTCCTCCTCACTCACATCTGAAAAGAAATCTAATGTAAACGTCACATGGTTTATTCATAGGGAAACGAGGCATCCAGCAAAGGCCGATTGGTACAGAAGGAAACCACGGAGATCAACAACCGTGCTACTCAGCTTGTGCAGCAGCTCAATAATATAAGAGATAACATTGCAGGTAAACAGATTCATTTCTGGTTCATCTCAGTGTCAAGAATGTATGAATGACACCTTCATGTATTAATGGATCATCAGGAATTTTTACTGTCCTATATATCAAAGGAAAATCTTTTGATATATAGGACACTATGTAATTTATGGCAACAGTGAACATCTCCTCAAGCACAACTGCACTTAAAAAAGATTTCCTAGTGAGAGATAATCACCTTCATATGGAATATCTATGACATAACATTATAATCCAGCGATATAAAAATGAGATTTAACCAATTGCAGCCTCTTACAGAAAGCAATGAAACCCTGGATCAATGCACTCAAAAACATCCCTGTCCCCTGTACACCTGGGACATGAAAGCCTCCATCATGCTGCAGAGCACACTGGTTTCCCCCAGTCTTCAGCAAAGCCAGCAGTATGCAAAAGCTGTCTATGGCACCAGAATAGAAATGCTGACTAGTAGTTGAGGTTAAACAGCCTTTTCCAATGGAAATATTTGATTAATATAACTGAGCAGTTCTATCTTGGCAGTTATTGCAAGCCATGTGGCAATTTGTGTAAGGAAGAGTGGTTACATATCAAATGTTATCCTTGCTTATTCTTACCTCCACTGGTGCTCCATTACTTTATCTCAGGAAACATGGTTAATATGTCCCATCATACAAAAAAGGCAGACTAAGACCAGGCTCCATAGGATGTTACATTTGTACTGCCTTTTTACATCTCTGATGCTAAAAAACCTTTGACTGTCTGGCCATCCATCACATTTTATTTCTACAATTATTGAGTAAAAGAGTCAGCATGACCCTCATTGTACATCACTAGCAATCATGGTTGATGTCTGTGGATCATCCTTTTGTATCATTAACTGGTCTGGAGCAGGACAGGAGCCACATAAGCAGGTATGTATCTAATCTGGCACACAAATAGCACAATCACGTTAAGCTGTTATAGAAGAAGCAATATCCATGGCTGTGAATAGAATGAAAACAGTTAGAAACAAGTAGGTGAAAATTATTTCCACCATGCTCAAAACTGTTCTGCAGAGGCATCACCCATGTAGAAGCCATTCACACTTTACTGAAGAGAAGGTGCATGTGCACACACAAACACATACACGTGCCAACATAAGGAAAAGAAATCCATGGAGCCCTGGTCGTGATCGGTTACTGCTCAGTATGAGCCTTTAAAGCTTCACTAATGAGCTCAGGGCCCAGCAAGGGCAGGCAAACAAAGACACTCTGCCAAAGAATCAGTGGTGCCACGATTATGCATCTATTTTTTATAAAAATCTTCCAGAAGAATAGTGCTGGTTTAGCCAGCTTTGGTTATCCACAAAACTAATGACAAGCACAAGCCAAAGGCACACACAGCACAGGCCATAAATGAGGAGGTGTTTGGTGTTCAAGGCCAGGGAGTGAAAAGTGAGCAGACTTTGTAATGATTACACTGGGAATGGGTAAACTCAATTTCAACTACAGGAATACAACAATGCTTTTTAACTGAGACCAAAACCTTGAAATAGTATGTGTCTCCAAACCAGCTAGGCAGTATCAGGCCAGAAGCCATATGTTACCTCCTTAGGGTGCCTCAAACTTCTGCAGATGGAAAATGAGGTTACTTCAGTCTCCTTAGCATTGTTATTATTTAATAAACAGAAGCACTTAAAAACCATGATCCTAGATGAAAGCCCCTGACTGCTACATGCCACAGAACCCAAAATAAAATTATTATCCCAGCCTATAAGAAATGTCAAGCCAAATAATGCACACAACCCATGCCTGCTTAATCCCATCGTCTTCTGATGAGACTTCCACATATGCCAGAAAGTGTGATTTATTTATAGGTTTAATTCTAAAACTGGATTAAACATAATGATTATCTACTGCGGAGGTGAAGATAATTAAAACTTTCTTTTGCCATGAGTATCACCATGATTCACAAAAGTAAAAGTAGTCCGCGGCATTTATTTCTCTGTATTCACAGTGAATTGACCATCTGTTCCCTTTTCCCCCTAGAAATCAGCAGCAAGTCAAAATACTATGCAATTCAACAAGAGCTGAGCCCTGAAGAAATTGTCCAGAAGCAGAGCATGGCTGAGGAGATGCTGAAGGAGATCAAACGACGAAAGCCTTTCACTAATCAGAGGCAACTTGCAGATGAGGAGGAGACTGCAGCAGAGAAGTGTGAGTTTTGAGTCAGTTTTGCTTTCAGCCACGTGTTGATGCTCAGCTGGCAGGTGTTGGGCAGCCCAGGGTGTACTCCTGAGCCCCTGGGGAGGATCAGCAGGCACTTGGCAAGTACCAGCTGGTGTGCTGGAGATGCTGCTGCTTCCAAATTCCTGCCCTAAGTCGCTACTGGTGCTTGGTGTTCCCCATGCAGAATGGGGAGAAAAAGGTCTGTGTGTCTGTGTGTGCCTGTGCACTGCAGCACCTCAACAATAGCTGCTTAGGAGGGTTCATGGCAGGGCTGGAACGGCTCACGTGAACATCTTCCCCCCTGCCAGCTCTGCTATGGTGACAGCAAATGCCAGCAGAGAGAGAAAAGCTGCTGGCATGGGAAAGAGGGGCAGCCTAATTCTCACAGCTTAGTGAACATGAGTCAGAACGTGAGGCATAAGGACTGTCTTCTCCAGAACAGACTGCCTAGGTTTAACAATGAAAAACAAATGAAAAGCAGGCAAAGACAGACCTAGTTTCTTTTAATAAAATATGTTTCTGATGGGGAATTAATAGCATTTAAATGAAATAGTAAAATGAGAAGCATCTTCCCTTCTCAAAATGGGAGGGAAAATTAAAATCTAGGTATATGATCTCTCAAGAGAGCTTTAAAAAATGGGTTTTACTCTCACCTGAGTAACAGCAACAGAAATTGCTGTATAGGTAAGTTTTGTCAGAAATCCAAGCTTTGGATTTATTGGCCTCTTATTTTTCTCCCAGTGCTACAGCAAATTGAAGCATTTCACGAGAAGTACAATGACACCAGATCCCTGGTAACTGATGTGCTGGAGCAGCTCAGCGAGCAGGATGTGAAGCTGTCAGACCTGGAGGAGGCATTAGACGAGGCTCTCAACCATGTTACACAAACGGAGCATATAAATAGGGAAAACACAGCCAGGCTCCAAAGGCAGGAGGTACTGTGTACTACATTTATCATAAGTGGTGACTGTGAACACTCCATCTCTCCCATTGCTTAAAACAGTAGATTGCACACAATTTAGATTCAGGAATCACCACACCAAAAAAGAATTTCTTGGACCATTCAGCAGGATGAGTTTGACTCCAGTTCTAAGAAACAACTTTTGGAAGCACAAGGTACAATTATCTATTTGTGGAGTGGCAATAAATGAAGTTTTGGTATGTCATGCCTCATCAGACCAAGGAAGAGATGGATACTTATGCCTAGACTAGAAAGGCATGTTACAGTGAAACCCAAGAAGTTGAAATTTCATGTAGCATTGTTGCTATAAATATTGTGGTGGGATTGTTTCATCCGATTATGTACTGACTTATAATGTGGGAGGGCCTCATGCTCACAAAACTAATTATATTCTAAGAAAATAATTACTTACAAAGATTCTGCCCTGGGCTTAGTGTATTCTTACTGCCTGATCCAAACTTTCTCTGAATCACTTTAAACAAAATGCATCCCCACTTTTTTCAGGAGCTGACAGTTGTCCCTGACTCTTCAAGCACAAATTCATTGTCCAACTGCTCCACAATAGGTACCTTGAAACTGTGTTTCCTACTTGCTAGGTGAACGGCCTGGCTATGAGGCTACAACAGTTTTCCCCTGTGCCCTGTTCAAATGAATATTTACAGGATTTTGAACAAAGTAACCTCTCTGGAGGAGAGCTCAGGGGTGACCTGTTCCCTGTAGCATGGAAGTGGGGCACCCCTGCCTGTAAGTGGTGGCATTAGGTTCAAATCCCACATGGCTGATGAGAAAACCGAATTTTCAGGTTTCATATCCCATAAAAGTACCCAATCCATCATCCAAACAAAAGAAACTATTTTTTATCTTCACAGCAGTTCTGTGATTCTTTCCCTGTTTTCATAAGTTTCTTTTAAGGACTGCAAAACCAGAATATCCCACCCAAAACTTTTCATTTCTTTTTTCAGCAAGGCACAAAATTACAAAGAGAACAATTTGGGGCCATTTGAAGCAAACTCTTTTTATTTCAATGGCTGAAATTGTTTGGATTTTGGAGGAGAAGGTGTTAATGAGCAATTTTGTGATTTGAAGAATGATCTTACAATTTAGGCCAGCCTCTGGGTTTCATGGCATCAGTGGCTGAGTTTTGAGTTCTTGAAATTTGCAGTGCTAGAAGTTCGTGCTGATAAGGAAGGTCTAAGAATTCAATAGAGAAATCAGGCATGCTCCTCTAGTGAACCCTTTTACAAGAGCTTGAGATCCTTAAGTACAAAGCCTCTTCTGTTGTTCCATTGTTTCATAATCACAGTGACAAGCTGCAGCGTATCTCACAGTTATGAAGCAAAGCCTGAAGTGTGTAAGTGCATTTGTTCACTGTTTTTAACCATTTGGATCTCCATTATTCCTCACAATGGTGGCAGATGCTGTACAAAAGAGATTGTTCACATCGGCTTTACTACTGACAAGGAAAAGAGATCTCTGTACTGTAGATTTTAAAAAACTCCAGAAAAAATAATCTCCAGATGACTATGAAAAATCTATGTTTAAATGTCTCAGCTGTGCACTGAATAATGTTTGATTCCCATAGCTTCTTATGCTGTCATATAAAATGAAATTAATATTTTTTAAAAAAAAAGTCATCCAACATTTCTTTCACAAAAAAGAAACACACAAAAAAATGCAATGAATTCACATCATTATATGTAGCAATTAGAGATGTCTAGGAAAATCATACTTCAGGTATGACTAAAATCTATTTAGTTCACCACTATCTTTTGAATTAACTTTAGCAAATTTAACAAAAGTGATAACACTATTTTATCAAAGCACAAATGGTATCAGATGTGATTTATGTTTTGAGCTTTCTTTTCAGAAACAACATGAGAAGATAAAAGAGCAAATAGATGAAGTGAACAGCATTCTGCTCAGTGCCACAGCTATTTTGGAAGGACCACAAAAAGTCAACTCTGAGTTAAGAGAAGTAATAAAGGTAGATGCCTCAGTGGCTTGTTTAAATGATACATCCTGATTTTTTTGAAGTCATGTGTTTAGATCACTAATGGAAAAACCCTCTTTCTCTATACTGCTTCAGTGAAATACTGGTTAATATTCCCTGAAAAAGTAGATGGTTCTCTTGGATGAAAAGCTCTGTAATTACAATTTACTGCCTAAAAAAAGAAATTCTATTGTAAGGATATCTTACTGTAGGCAAAGCTTAATGAAAGATTTTGCTGTAGAGTTCTGAATTATTTCTTTACAAGCAGCTGCCAGAAGATGTTCTAGTAAAAGACTGCATTATACACTAAATTCCTTTCCTAGTGCCTACGAGTGAACATGGAAGAACACTAAAGATCCCAGATATCAGCATTAAAACCAGGCACCACGTCAAACATATATAAACAGATTGTCATATAGAAATCCTTTTCTGGAACTGTAGATTACTATCCAGTGTTTTGAATCAGACATGGTGCTAGAGGAAATTCTTAGAAATTTTAGGGGTTTGGCTTTTCTATGAAAAGATGAAGAAAATAAAACTGGGATTTTGCTAACTAAAATATTTACCAAAGCTGCTTGCTTTCTTCATTATTTATTTTGAAATTTTAAAATAATTACAGAAAAAATAAAATTTTCCGCAAGCATTCATTTTGGTCCCAGGTGCCCACTTCCTGATACAAAAGCAAATATCAAAAGTCATTAATTTTTCTTTGAAAAAGTAATCTGAGAAAACAGAAAGACAGCTTACTTTGTAACCATCCCTGTGAGCAAGCAATATGTTGGAGTTTTTCTCTGGTGTTTTGTGCAAAGCAAATTGTTGCAGTTTATCATTTTGGGTTCCCCACTGCTGTGAGTAAGTTCACACGTGGAGGATGTCCACACTGCAGGGAAGGAAGTATTATGCAAACATCACACATTGTCCATCCTCATCGGCAACAGGTAAAAGGTAAAATAAAACATAATAGTTAAAACACAGACTTGATTTTTTGCAATTTTCATCTTCTTTCCTTTCTTCCCTGTTTTGTTCAGAATGCGTCAGGGTTCTATGCAGAAATAGATGGAGCAAAAAAGGAGTTGCAAGAAAAAATAGCCAATCTGTCCCTGTTTGATGATGATTTGGTAGAAAAGGCTATGGATCATGCACACAACCTAAGAAGACTTGCTGATGACCTGGGCGGGTAAAATCTGATTTCAGCAGCCTCTCTTGATACAAGTGCCACTTACTGAACAGCTGAAAAGACCAGCAGAAACACGGTGACAATATTAACAGGCACTAAACAAATCAGTGTCAAGTCATGTATAGAAGGACTTGTCACGGTCCACAGAGAACAGCTGAAGTTGAGCTAAGCAAAATCTATGCAAGTTTTTAAAGAATAAACATATATCTTGCATGACATTCTCTATAGTCTAATTGGGCATGTTCTCCTCTTCCTATAGCAAAAAAATAAGAAATGTAGATCAGTGAAAAATAGAATAACACAGGCAAGGTTAAATAGGGTTTGCAGAAACTGCTCATGTCAGTAAGTTCATTCACATTAAAAAATGTTTAGCATTACATGGCACAAAATTAGCTTTGAGATAATTTTATTTCAAGAACAGTTTTTACAGATGGGGTAGTTGTAATGCTCAATAGGTTGTGTCCCAATGAAACTGGCTCACAATTACATCAAAAACTTATTGTAAGTTTTTCTGTTTTGCTGGAAGATACTAAATGCATCAACATTGCACCAATTTACTAAAAAGTCACTTCTAGATAAATTTAATTATTTTATTTGCATTTGGGACTATCCATGGAAAAATCACTGCTGTAAATGAATTTTTAAATAAAATATGTCACCAAATTCTACCTTAAGCAACATCATGGCCATATGCTTTTGGAAGATAAGCTTTAAACTACTCTTCAAGTATATTGTCTAAATACCAGTTGTTTATTAATATTTGTATGCCCTAGATAGGAGATTAAAATAGAGAAAAAAATAACAGGTGGTTTTCTTTTATGCAATTGTATAAGGCTGACATCTGAAACTGTTCTATAGTGCCACACAAACTACAGAAACATAAAAACCAAACAATATGTTCAGTTTGAGATCATCTAACTGGGGGCAGCAGACTAACTTGAAAGAAAATATCCCATATGGCTATCCTTCCTCCCTTAACAAAATAATTTTAAAATTATTACCAAGTCCAACACATTAGGAATTTCACAAAAAACAAACAAAAGTAATTACAAAATATCCAGATGGAAATATGCTGACTCTATTATTTATTGAGAAGATTATCCTGCAGTGAAACTTTAATCCTTTAAAACATTTAGCCTGTCTTCGAAACATCTTGGTTTTATAGGTTTGCTTTATTAGCCTGTTAGGCTTTTAGTTGACAGAGTTTATTGTTTTGCCTTAGGGGAATTTAGCAGAAAATCCTTGCAATAATGCTGAATCTGGAAATTTAATAATCCCTCAGTGTGCAAACACTTTGAAGTGAATGCACACATGTGAAAATATATCTATATTTAGAATCTATATCTAGCATATACTTTGAAATCTGCTTATCACCAGAACATTAAAAAATAATATTAATTCAAAATTGTTAACAGATGAATGTTGAGCCCTGAACCATCTTCTGTTTGGAATCTCCCCTGAAGACCAGTTATCACTTAACATGCAGATCAAAACCACGTCATCAAAGCTTTCTTTTGGTTTTTAAATCTAACTTCTAGCAAAGTTTCATTACTAGGGGTAGTTCTTCATCTGATTTTCCCCCTTTTCCCACCTAACTTTGGAAAATATAAACAGCCAGCGACACAGCTATTGTGGCCACTGGCACACATAGGTCTTTCCATTCATGGATAGGAATTATTCCTAAAGAATTATTACTGATAGATCTGTTATTCTGTTAACTTATGGAATATCTAATCTAGATTTTTTTAAAAAAGGTAAAAGCTCAGTAGTCATTTGTTGCTGCTCACATAAATGTTAAGGGCAAAATTCTCAGAGTTAAATGACTGGGAAGTGCCTTCTATCCACATAGCTTTCACCTGCTTCAGATTGGTCAAACACAATGAAGGGAATACAACTTAGGCCAAGTACATTTATCTGTGTGATTATGTAGTCAGAAGCTACTTTGACTCAGTTTGGATTTTCACCTTTTACTCTCTTTTTAACAGGAATTTGTATGGTGTTGATTCAAATGGCTTGGTCCAAAGGGCAATCAATGCTTCAAATGTGCATGAAAACATTGCTCGTTATATCAAAGAAGCCAATAAAGTTGCATTGCTGGCACTGAACACAACAAACCAGGTCAAGGATGTAAGTAATTTTCATAGTATCAGCTTTTACTTTACAATGCTTCAGAGACTTCAGGCATCTAAGTGTAAAGAAAAAACAAATTTAGCTTAACTAGCAGCATTGAATTTCTCACTGCACATTTTTTCCCTTTATTATTTCCTGAATGAAATCCCATGTAGTTAATTATTCTTCCAGTCTGAAGTCACTGGGTATTTGAAAAGACACAAGAGGTTCTTCCATCCCTATGCTGTAGGGTGATGCTGCTCTGTGTTGTCACTCATATTGAGACATTTCTGTGAAATTCCAGACAACTCCCTACTCCTGTAGGAACCTGAGCTGGCATTTAGTGCTTGAGTCCTCCTACTTCACTCAGTGCCATGTGGTAGGAAAGATGGTCAAGACATCACTGCTTCTCATAGAAAATCAGGCTGAAATTGGACAAAGCCCACTCATATATTCAGTGCAAGGATAAGGATGCTAATTTTGTCTCTGACCTTACTGTTCTAAAATACTTTACACGTATTTTTTTTTTTTATGCGTATAGTTACCAATCTGTATACATGCTATTTACCAGCAATTTTTAATGGGATAGCAAGAGGATTTTGATAGATTAAAGGGGCCTGAACCCCAGAAGACTGTGGGATTTCAAGTCCAGCCCTTTGTTTCCAGCATACTACTGCAGACTGCAAGGCAGCTCCCCATGAAGTGAAAGCATTCATCACCTATCTGAGATGACAGTAGAAATGAACAGTCACAGTGCCTAAATAACATGCAGTATTTAGTCACATTGACTAAACTGGAGCTGATAAATTAAGAGGACTTTTCTCCATCTTTGTTATTCAGGGGCATTGTTTGGAAAGCTATACATTTCTCTAAACATTCTTAAAACAGAAAATTTTGCTTTTCAGACTTTTTTCCAATCCAACTGCTAATCTTAAATGTTATCAAAGCAAATGAAACTGCAGTGACTTCGTAGTTGCATTTATATGCAAGTAAAATATTGGCCACAATTAAACACAATAAATGGAACATTTGATAAGCATTATTCTGACTTTCTTTCTTGGAACATGCTTGTAGGCTACAGTTGGAATTGATACTCAGGTCATTTACCATAAAGGTAGAAGTGAAGAACTTCTCATCCGAGCCATGCAGCTACAACGGACAGCACATGACAGTAAATATACATCCTTTCTACTTTCCCAATCAGCTTATAGCCATGCACATTAAAATAAATTTTTTAATTTATTTTAAAAAGCACATCACTAAGCAGAACTCCTGCTGTAACAGAATAGGTTATTGGTTGAATTTACCACACAAAGTACTTGAAATGGCCATGGGCATAGTTTAAGTAGCTCATGTTTTGTCATCCTGCTAGATACAAATATTTTATTTCATTCATGAAAGGTCCATTTCAGATACAACTACTGTTTAAATATGTGACCCTGCAAACCATTGTTCACTGGTAGATATACGCAATTACATAGTTTGACTAAAATCAAATCACAGCAGTTTAAGTGTTCAGAAAGCTGTATTTCACCAGTGGAGGATAATAATAAATGGTAAAGTATTTTGGCCTTTCTTCATTGTGCATGAAAGAAAGTTCTAGAATTACAGAATTACCTTTTCAATATTTTAGGACATTTTGAGTTCCTTAAAACTTTTCTGTGTGCTAGTTGCAGCTATTTTCAGCACTTCTGGTAAAGCAAGGGGAAAGAGTACTGACTGAAATACAGTTCTCCAGACTTTTGTAAGACACCCTGTGGCAAGCAGGGGTGCTGCAAGGCTACTTTTTCCCTTTGATTATGTAAAGTCAAGAGTGCAAATATGTCCTAAATTAAAAGAGGCCACGGTATACTGTCTGTGATATACTAAATGCCTAACAACACACCTCCCCAGGAGTGAATTTACCCTTTTAGACGCCACTTTGACGCCCCTCAGCTGTACCTCCCCTTTTCTCCCCGCAGGCAGCAGTTACACCATTGCAGACACCAGCTGGCAAGTCAATGGCACTTTTGCCAGGATGAATGCCCTGCAGAGCCAACTGATGAGAGCCATCGCAAAAATGCAATCAGCAGAGACAGGTTGGGAGAGGAACTCCATCTTTATGATGCCTTATCTTCATATATTTGAGAGCATACTTTTATCTTTGAATATGGATATGAAGTTCCTATTAAGATTTCAGCACTGTGGAAACCTAAAAAAACTTGACTGAAACTGCTAGACCTAGATAGCAAATATCCAGCTTTAACACTTTCATAATGAAATTAAATTATTTGCTAGTGAAATTATTAACATTCTTCTTGAACCTTGTGCTGGTTTTGGCTGGGGTAGAGTTAATTTTCTTGACAGTGGCTAGTATGAGGCTGTGTCTTGGATTTGTGTTGGACATGGAGTTGATAATACAAAGATGGTTTTGTTGCTGCTGAGCAGGGTTAACACAGAGCCAAGGCCTTTTCTGCTTTTCATACTGCCACACTGGTGAGGAGATTGGGTATGCATGGGACGTTAGGAAGAAGCACAGCCAGGACAGTGGCCCCCAACTGACCAAAAGGATATTCCATTCCATACGACTTCATGCTCAGTGAATATAAACTGGAGGAAAGAAGGGAAAAGTGGTGGGGAAGACAGATCGTGGGGAGGGACAGGACACACAACACACTCAATTGTTTGAAAGAGTTCATTTGTTATCCTTCCCTATTGATTGTGTAGTGGAGGCCCGAGAACGCTTGGAGCAAGCTCAGCTGAAGACTGCGGAGGCTGTAAGCGCCACCACGACAGTAACGCAGGCTACAGCCCCCATGGATGAGAACGTGAGGCTGTGGTCCCAAAACCTGCAAGACTTCCAGCACAATTCAGAGGTGTATGACAGTGCTGTGCACTCAGCTGGGGATGCAGGTATGGTGACCTGAAGATTGCCATTCTGCAGTGTTAATAAATCAGGAAATCACAGCAACATCATGTTGTATACATGGTTTACACTGCATATTCATTGCATATTATCGTCTAGCATTTTACCTCCATGAAAATTTTCAAAAACTAGAAGTTGTCTAGAGTCTTGACTATATTTTAAAAACATTGGATACTCAATTATTTAAACACTTAAGTGCTGAAGACTTACTGACCTCTAATTCGTTTTTATCAGGGTACCAAGGTCACACTGAATGGTAAACAGCCTGTTTAAACACTTATTCCTGTTATGATTGGTGATTTAGTTTTAGGTTCTGTTATGATTGGTGTTTTAGTTCTGGGGTTTTTTGTTTTTTAACATTGGGAGGCATTTGAAAATATATCCCTTTTGTCCTCAGAAGTACAAACACAGAGGAGAAATGGTCCCTCACTTGATGAGCTTGTAGTCTAAACAAAGGGGTCAAAGAGAATGAAGGAAGAAATAAAATATTTAAGCAGGATGATTTCTGGAGAAGTTTGTTAACATCACATTAATTCCACTTTTATTATTGGAAACACTGGAAACACTGGAAAACTTATTATGAAAAATTTAAGGCAAATAAAAAGACAAAGAAAAAGATAAAGCAGACTACAAAATTGAAATGAAGATAATAGGCTAGAGTAGAAAAAGAGGGAGGAAGATGAAACTGAAATGAAGTGACTGTAGAAAGAAGGAAAAGAACAATTGGGGAAGAAAAGCATCAATCTAGAAATGAAAATATTTGGAATAAAAAATTGATTTCAGCACTATCACTTATTGCTCCATGTATTCTTGACTCTGCCCAGGAGGCTCACTAATCCTAAGATATTTATGGCTAAGGAGGCTGGAAATCCAGAACAAATAATTTCCTTCACACGTTTGATGATACCATCACCTGCAGACCTGTTCAGTGATGTCTTGCCTCCTAAAAGGGCCTCAGAGAGAGTCCATAACTCCATGCATTCTGTCTCCAGAAAGTCTGAATCTCAGATCTACTGCCCTAAATCCCTTCTCCTTCTGTCAGGAAGTTTGCAATTCAAGAGTCATTTTACTGCAAATGGTGTTATGAGTACCAAACCAAACATTGCTTCTAGTGTTCCAAAATCACAGTCTTCCCTCTCAGCTGGGGAATCCCAAGAGTCATGTTATTTTCAGAATTCCATGACCAGTAAGACCCTTACCCTGGTATTTTTGGTTAAGTGATTGCTCCCAAGAACTGGAATAGAAGTGGTTCTCTTCACAAGAAGAAATTCAGTGCTATTCAATATCCCAATTTCTGGCTCCAGAACTGGAGGAAACTCATATTTCTCTGAGCTTTTCATTGAAAGGGAACAGTGAACCACTTCCTTTGGGAATGGGTAAGCTTACTGCTAGTCACTGCACAGAGTGCCATAAGAATAGTTAATATAACAGCACTTGTATTGCACTACATTGCTGTAAAAAGTTTTTGATCACCACAGAGTACAGTTTGGGCTATAGGCTTTAATTCCCATATAAAATAATGTAAATGTGGATATGATTGGCCTCCCAAGAGTGAATGATATGATGAAAAACATCCAAGAGAAAGAGTGTGCTATACCTTACACATGAAGGTTTTCGTTTTTATTCACCTTTACACTTGATTTACATTTAACATTTACCAATGCCAGCTTAGTAGATAGAGCAGCAACACAGACTGCATTTGGCTCTTCATGCTTAAAAGGCTAGCAGACATTTAGGTTTAAAAAAATTCTGCTCATACTAGCTCTTGTACTGGAAGAAATATTTCCAGCAGCATTTGAGGCACTTCGTAAGAGTGAATAGAGTTAAAATGGCCCAGCTCTCCCTTGGTTATGTTCCCAAAAAGGAATAAGAATAGCTCCTATGGGATGTGCCTGGAAAAAATGTCTTCTCTGTGATGGTGGGTTTGCAGGTGGGGAGTCACCTTGAAAATGCTGTGTTCATACCCGAGCTCCTGGAGGGCCTGCTGACCACAAACTAACTTGGAGAGATGCTAATATGCAACCTACAGCAAAGTGTGCCCTAGTATATTTGTGGAGGAAGCTTTTCTGTGACATTTTTGTTCTGAAGGCATTCGATTTGTTTGTTTAAAGATATGATGAGGTTTTTTTGCCAGAAAGATGAGATGGAAATAGCTGAGAAGAGAGATCAGTGCTACACAGGAGGCTGGCACAGGTAGTGCTCCCAGACAGATGTGACTGTGATTCACAGCCTGAGAAGACAGATGTAGACATGCCAGGCATGGTGGAGCATTCCCAGATCAGCTGTGTATTGTGCCAGGAGACACTGATCTGACAGGAGGAATGTCCATCAAAGTCCAAAGGAAAGTCACAACAAATGTTCAGACAGGTGCCTGAAACACCAAAACACTTGACCTTCATTCCAATAACACTAGCAGAGCAGCTGAAGCCTCTAAGCTGGCATGTCTGCACTGCCCTTGAATAAAGCTTGCATTTGGTATTTGAAACAGGGAGAGCACATCTTGGCTGGGCAGTTTGTCTGAGATTAGTCCATGTTGCCACGGAGCAGGGAACTGGTGGGCTTCAGCAGAGAGGGTGATGGACAGTGTGGGAAGGAAAACATGAAAGGGGAAAGTGTCTGGAAGGTTATAGTCAAGGTATTTCCTCCTTGACCATTTCTCTTCCATTCTTTTTTATATTTTATCACTGGGTAGGACTAGTTTTCCTTTCCACTCTCACCTTCATCCCAAAGACTAAAATCAAAATCAACGTTTTTCTGTGTTGAAGAATGTCATTATAAAGGACAAGAGGAAGAGATTTATATTGATGTTCCACAACAGTTCTACTAGTTACAGATATTAGGTTTGTGTTTTCATGTTATAGTAGCATTTCAAGTTTAATACATCAAATTTCAAACAGAAAAGCCAGGTTTTAAGATATTGAATCAAACACAATTCCAATTCAGTTGCAGATTATTTTTTAAAGAAAAAAGTGGTTGAAATTTGCTAAATCATTTCCTGAGCTTGCAGTATTTTTGCCTTAAAAACGCAAAAAGGTAAAGAAAACTTCCTATAAGTTGACTGGGGTTTTGTTAGGGTTTTTTAAGTAGAAAATTTAATACATTCTGGAATCACCATTTTACCCAAAATTTACTGTAATTCTTTGAGGATTCAGTAAAATAATATTTTAATGTACAGTAAGCTTTATATCGAACAGCTGATTACTAACTCCCACTACATAAGGCCTTTCAGGACTAAATGGGAAAAACTGGAGAGTCTAAAGTTCTATTTGACCCATTCCTAGACTGAACTTGGAAAGTAAAACACAAATGAAAACAGCCAAGCAGAGACAGGACAGGACTGGCAAATACAGATTTTTCACTCTATCAAAAAACAAGCAGACTTGTAGGGCTTCTTCTCATACTCTGGGTTGATGCAAATGAGGCTGAGAGCTGCTTCAGTATTTATTCAATACAGACTGGAGGCATAGAAAAGTGATTGGAGTCTGCTCCTCCTTCCCAACTTTCTATACAGTCTCCTTTATGATGATTAGCCCCTTTGACTGCCTCTTTGCAGTCTTCTGGGAATATTCAAGGCCAGGTTGCGTGGGACTCTGAGCAATGTGGTCCAGTGGAAGGTGTCCCTGCCCACAGCAGGGGGGGTGGAACTAGGTGATCTTAAAGTCCCTTCCAACACAATCCATTCTATGATTTTCACACAAAGGTGAAAATACAACAGGAAGAACACAAGAGCAGATGGATGTAAATTGACAACTCCTAAAATATAACTGCAAACCCTACAAATCAGGTCTTAACCTTTATAGTGAATCCATGTCATTAAAAATTATCTCTGAATGCTGGATCTTTCTTATATGCATGTAACTTGCAGCTAAAATCATATTTCATTATATTCAGCTACTTGTACCTACATTTAATTAAAGATGAAAAATGATGTGATGTGTAAATATCCTTCAAAGGGCAACATGTCATTGGAATCTGATATGATGAAACTGGATTATAATTATGGGTAGTTATTTTTCTTTCTTGATAATTTTTCTGCTTATCTTTCTGGGAAAGAACTTCTCTCACTTCGAACACAACAAAGCCCCTACATTTCCCTTCGCTAACAATGACACTTGCACACGTACCACCAGAACACACAGCAGCAAAAGACCAAATGTCCAGGACTCTAATTCATGACCCCTGGCAGATGCAAGCAGGGAAGCTGAGGAGGTTGCCAATCCCAAGGGCTGGGGCAGATACTAAGCCCTGTAAGTACACAGATCATCATAATCATCATCTAAGGCCTTCTGTTGTTGTACACCACAGGGCTGTTACCACAGCATGGAAGTGACAGTGTCTCTGTCATGAGAGTGGACTGTGAGCCACAAGCAAACATATCTCCTGCGCAGCCACTGCTGCACTCTGGGGGATGACCTCTGGGAGAGATGCACTTCTGAAAGCTGAGGAAAACTGCCTCTACATCTCCCCTACAGTGAATTTAAAGAGCTCATGAATCATAACTCTTAGATGCAGTTCCCAGGTCAGCCACACATATCCAGTGAGATGCTGAATAAATAATCCTTCTGCTCCAGTTGCCATACCTGTAAAATTAGGCTTAACATTTATTTGTCTTGAAGGAAGATTAAAAGGTTAAAACTATTACTATTTGCAGAGCCCCTCGAGGAAAGTATTACAGAGGTAACGCAACACAGTGTTACCTATGAGTCCTAAGAAAACATAGTCTCCTTTAGGCAAACTTATTTCCAGAAACTTCAGCAATACTAGATTCTTAGAAATCACTACCCTTTCTGAAATCACTGCCTCTCACAACTCATAGTTATGACTTGTTCGGAAAGCAGAAGGAGACAGGTGAGTTAACCTAAGAGGATAGGGTGGAATATTCCTGGCGCAAAACCAGTGTTTCAAAGAGATTTGAAAAAATCTGTCTCTTCTTTTCTAATTACAGTGAAGAAACTTACAGAAGTTTTCCCTCAACTCCTGGACAAACTGCGCAGAGTAGAAGACAAGGCACCAGCAAACAATATTTCTTCCAGCATCCAGCGGATCAGAGAGTTAATTGCTCAAACCAGGAGTGTAGCAAGCAAGGTAAGACTTTTGGATGGGACTTTTGGTCACTAGTGCTAATAATCTTACTATAGCCTCCAATTTCTTGGGCTGTGCTAAAAGCTCAAACCTGGACATTGTCACCTCCCCAAAACTGGATGAAAAAAGCACTGTGGAGGTCATTAAAATCTGTGCAGTTTCTATTTGCAAGCCATTGACGTTATCGTGGTATTCATGGTAGACTATTGCTACTGCAGTAGCAATTTGATAATAAGGATTTTGGCACAATATATAAGATGACCACAACAACAAAACCTAATTACCTACAATTTGTAGGCAAATTGCATACAAAGCTAATTACCATGAGTAATAATTACAGCAATTTAATGTAAGCTTTTCTGAGATGACAGCATTTCTTCTTTTTTCTTTTGAATTAATTTTCTACAGGGTAAGAGAATCTTTGGTTCCCACATACTTAATAGAGAAAAAACCCACTATCATTACCATACATAAATAATGAGAGTTTTTTCTATAACAAAAAAATCAAGGTCAAAATTTAAAACAATATATTTAAATTTATTCAGAAAAATAAAAAATTCAGTGCATTATTGTATGTTCACAGTGCTGGAATATAACTCTAGAAAAGGAAAATTCAGTTTGTATGTAGTGCTTGACGTTCTTTAAAATGTATTTTGTGATTCAGATACACTGTGCTTAAACTTGAAAGTATTACTTTGGTTATGTTGAAAACATTTTGAACTAAAATGAACAGGTTTACAATTTTATTAGCATCTCATAAGTATCACTGTAGATTCAGTGATATAACAGGATTACTCATGAACAGAAAATGGTCATACTACTCCCAAAGTAAAAAAAAAAATTATGAATAGAAGTTTTATAGCTGTATAAGAATTTCATTATGTGCCGTACATAATGATGTAGCCCTGATTCAACTAAGCACACATCTATCTCCCATTGAAATGTAATTTTCTTTATGAATATGCTTAGCAGAGTTAATTAGGACTTTTAATTAATTTTAAAATTAATTAAAATTTTAAAATACAGTATCTTCCAGAAAAAATCATTACAAACATGCAATTTCATATGCCAATATATAGGTGCCAACGCTACACTTGCAGTAAGCAAGGCTGCTGGCTCAGTGTTGTGACACACTTACCTTAAGTAATGACTCCAGGCAACAAAAATGGTTCTCACTTTGCACATTTGCAACTGCAGGTCCAAGTTTCCATGATGTTTGAAGGCCAATCAGCTGTTGAAGTCAATCCAAAGATCAACGTGGAAGAACTGAAATCCTTCACTTCCATGAGCTTGTACATAAAGCTTCACAAAGACAACCCACAACTGGCAGCATCCCCAGACAGATTCATTTTGTACCTCGGAAATAAAAATGTAAGAAAATAACCCAGTTAATTTTGAAGCATATCTTAAAAAAAAAAATTGAAATAAATTTGAAGTCTATTTGCCCTCAATCTTTCCTCTCACTGTTTCTTCAGGTTTCAAAATTAGAGGTGTCTACTGTATGACCATCACTGGTTTTGTGACAAGCAAAGAGCAAGGGTTCCTGAGACCCCTGTCCCTAAGATCTGTCACCCCAAACAATTAAGGAATCTCTCTAAAAAGCAAATTAGACTGCCTGGCAGTGTACTTCTCTGGTTGTCACTGCTGTGAGCCACACTTGTTATCTCCTCTGCTAGTACCAAGGTGCTCTGAAGCAGTTAATGTCACCTGCCTGGCTTCTGTAAGATATGCTTTAATCAGTTTATGCTGCTGACAGCGTCAATTCCAAATCTCTGATGTCACAGCCCACAAGATACGCAGGTTTCTTTATCTGTGGCTTGTGCTGCAGTTGTACACTCTGTTGATCACTACTTTGAAAAAACTGTTCTTTAAACTGTGGTTCTGAAATGAAAAATAATCACAACTCACAAGCCAGGTATCATCCTGGCAATCTGTTACGTGGGAAGGTAAAGAGGCAGCTTTCATTTTTAAGCTTTTCTAAAAAAAAGATCTACTGAATATAAATCAAGTGAAACACCTCTTGGCAGGATATTTAATTGCAGCATAATACCTAGGCTTTAGACTATTTCCTGCATGTGGTATTGCACACTAAACAGTGATGAACATCTTCCCATTGAACATGACTAATTCATGGTCAGCAGAAATCTCATGACCTTGAATTTACCTCAGTCAAAATGGATATAAAGTAAAATATCAAAGACTTTTTTCTGTACAGTTTTATGTGGTGAAAGCAGCCAATTAGAGAACAAAGGTTTTGTTTCTATTTAAATAGCTTTCAGTAACATTTAAAGGTGTCATTCAGTTTATCAAAGCTTATCCTTTACTTATGTCCTGCATTGAATTTCTTTCAATGCTGTATCTCTAACATCTCTCTCCATTGGTGTTTTAGGCAAAACATTACATTGGTCTTGCAATTAAAAGTGACAACCTTGTGTACATTTATAATCTGGGAGGCCAAGACGTGGAGATACCTCTGGACGCCAAGCCAGTTAGCACCTGGCCTTCTTACTTCAGCATCATCAAAATTGAGAGGTAAAGTGATAATGTGTATTTCTCCAAAATCAAACAGTTAATAGGAAAAATCAAGCAGAAAGGGCTGTGTCAGAATTGCCCATTGGGAATCTTCAGTGCCTGGTTCTACTCCTGCTTTTGAAGACCCAAGACCCAAAGGGCCACAGGGAGGAAGAGAAAGTGTCCGTGGTCCCTTCCTTTTTTCTCCTCCTGATTACTCATCTTCTACTAAGGAAATAAAAACCCTTCCTGGATCTGGAGGCTCATTTGTTCTTTTCTAAGTCTAGCCAACATGAAATTGTCTTCTCTTACAATTCTCCTCTGCAGGATCAGAAGACATGGCAAAATGTTTTTAACTGTGCCCAGTCTGAGCAGCACAGCTGAAGAAAAATTCATCAAAAAGGGCGAGGTCCTTGGTCCTGGCTCCCTTCTTAATTTAGAACCTGCAAATGCTGTTTTCTATGTTGGTGGAGTGCCTCCAGGCTTCAAGGTTGGTCAGATAAATATTCTCTATTCAAAATTAAATAGTGCAAGCTAATCTTGCTGAATTTCCATTTAAACACAGAAATGGCAAATAAAGAAAATGTCCTTATTTAGTCATTTATGATCTTAGGACTCCATCTTTCAGCCATGGCAAAGAAGCTTTCCCTAGTATATTTTGTCAAACATTAAGATGATCAGATTTTTGTGAGCTGCTCTTCAAGTTTCATTAAAAGAAATAAAAAGAATACTTACTAGATGTTAAATAGCATGCATAAAGAAAGGCCTATTAGCCCAGCTTAACAAAGCTTGCAGGCTACCAGTATTTTTCAATGCTAATGGGTCCTTGGTGCTTAGAATTTCTCTTTTACAACAGTCACAAAAATTAAAAGTAGTGTATTGTTAATATCAGAGTCTTGTGGGAAACTAGCAATATAGCCATTTGTTTGAATTTAAATTATCACTGGTTTCAATCCAGCCTTATAACAGCATGAAAAGTTGCCTGTGCAAAATATGTCTGAAGACCTCTGTGGGACAGTTGTTTCAGTCTAGTTCCTAACAGTCATCATGAATTTGCACCTCACTTACCTGCTTCTGTGAACATACCAGTTCCTCTTTTGGGATTTAAAAATTGCCATGAATGATCTTGGCAGTGAAAATTGCATGGCTGAATAAAAACATACCTAGAAAGACTTTAGTGAATGCTAAATTCTTTAAGCTAACTGTAGCAGGTGCTAAAAAAGATCCAAATACTGATCCACAAGCAGCTCTCCTAATAATATAAAAACAAAGATTACCTCAATGCACTTATGCATTCCTGAGCTTTGCATTGTTGTGACTACTAGATATATGCCATAGTCTGGATTTTAGATTACTGAGCCCTGGACGCAAACTGCCTGGGAATAGGACTGAAGACTGAATAACAGTTGCACACACACACACACAAAGTCATCCAGCAAATGAACCCTCCAGCTCTGTTCCAGAGCAGAGCAGAGAAAAAAGAAAAGAGGAGAGTGAAGGAAGTGCAGTTGCCTTACCTGGCCTAATTGTCTCACTGTGAGACTATGTATGTGCTCCCTTTTCACTTACAGCCCAAAGGCCATAGCATGGTAAGGACTGTGAAGACAATTCACAGTAGCATCAACCTATTTTTTTGAAAATATGAATTGCACAGGGACAAAACTGATCCCAGGCACAAATGCTCTCGCAACACCCAACTAAAGAGTGTTACCTTTCTCCTTTTACTCTTCCTTGTCCTCTGCACAGCTCCCTGCCAGCCTAGACCTGCCTGGCTTCATCGGCTGCCTGGAACTAGCTACCCTGAACGACGATGTGATCAGTCTGTACAACTTCAAGCACGTCTATAACATCGACACCACCACATCGCCACCTTGTGCTAGGTAGGGGACAGTCCCGTCCTCACGCTGCCGCTCCCGTCTGTTACAAGTGCCAGGCCTGATGGCTCATTCCTGCTTTAGATTAAAAAAGTGAAGGTGGTATTGAGTAGTCCCGGAAGTAACTTGGTCGTTTTTAGCTCCTAATTGCATCGACAAGTTTAATTTATATAAATATATGTATGTACGAAAGCTGGACTCCTTATGAGACCCTTTTAACATGAGATATTCTTTGATTTTTCTGCTGTCTCCACTAGCTATCTCACAGTCTTGTTCATGCTTTCATAAAGGAAACTGCCACGTTAGCTGGGGCTTTTTCCAGGCTCCCTCCTTACCCCACTGCTTGCCTAAGACAGGGCTGCTCCTGACTCAAATCATGTTGCTCCAAGTGATACAGCCACAGCCAGTCGGGTCTAGTGGGCCTGATAACCCTGAGTGCAGTCCCACCCCCAGCTAGCAAAGCCCACACATAAGCTTCTTCCTGCCATACACTTAGAGTCACAACAGATATTCCTTAGATAAACCATTCACAAACTGGGAAATGCAGCTCCTGAAGTAAAAATGAACGTTAACTGCAGCATTCGTTTAGCACAGACACAGCAGGCATTTTGCTCACACAACAGGCAGCAACTGTAGAACGTCTCCATGGAAAAAACAGACAAGTAATTTGCAGCATGCACCGGGATGAAATACAGGAAGTGTTGAGATAGAGCAAATGAGCTTCCCACACCATTCCCACAGGAAGCACAAGTTGCTGCTCTCCAGTAGAGAGCATACCATAGTCCATACTCAGCTACAGTTCTTGGAGAATTCAAATTGATTTCTGCACAAACTGGGCAAGCTCTTATTAGGAACATCCGTGTATCCTTATAATGAGGAAGTGCTGTGAGCCTGTCACTTTACAAGGATGGGCAAAGAATTTTCCTGTCCTCTGCTCATAGCACAGGATAAAAGCATGATGTAAAGACGAAGGAGTTAGATACACCTTCAAAGCTACACACTATTTTTCAGGAAAAAATTCCCAGAAAAAATTTGAAAGGAAGTCATCAGTCTCACTATTGCTAGGCAGAAGCAGAAGTTCAGAACAATTATCTCAATAAAATATGTAAAGGCCTTTAAGCTCCTCTAAATTAAAAAGGTTACATGCTATCTAATCCTTCTCTGCTTTTTTTTTCACAGAGATAAGTTGGCTTTCACTCAGAGCCGGGCTGTGAGCTACTTCTTTGATGGCTCTGGCTATGCCTTGGCGAGAAACATTGAGAGAAGGGGAAAATTCAGCCAGGTGACTCGATTTGACATCGAAGTTCGAACGCCTACAGACAACGGATTGATCCTGCTGATGATTAATGGGGTGAGTACCAAGTCCTGCTGGTACCCTTTATCCATCAGCACCACAAGTACCCCAGTACTTAGAATACCCTGGAAAATCCAAAATGCTTATGTCCTCACATTTAACTTCTGAAAAGAGGAAATACTTTGTGTTTGTCTGGTGCATGTATACATTAGGAGGGAAGTGAAACTTGCTCTGCAAAGGCCTCAGGAAGCTGAGGCCCTGAGTTGACCTCTGCCTTTATCCAGAGACAGTCAGGACTTCAAACAGGTCATAGCCTTGTGATGATACTTCGAGAGAGACTCCAGTTAAGCCCAGTTGTTGTACCTTTGTTTAAATGTGTATGCACAGTCAAAGCTATATGAAATTTCTGTGAAGTAACTCCCAAAAATCAGGCACTTTGTGGTAGCTGCCACTTTATAACTGTGCCTCAGGGTGGACTAGAGTTAAATATTTAAGTTACTGAAAATAGAAAGCAGTCCAAATAAAAAGGCTTGATCCAAAATGTCAGGAGCTTTTCTGAAGTGTGAGAGTGATGCAATTTCTGTAAGAGTTTGAAACATGAAAATATCCTCTGAAAACAAACACAGATTTTTTTTTTTTTTTTTTTTTTTTTTTTTTTTTTTTTTTTGGTCATTGGGCATTTCCACATCAAGCTCACAAGTTCTGTGTGGATTACAACCTAGTAAAGCCACAGAAAACATTTTTCTATGCATCTGTCCACAGACAGATACTTGTGTAGATACCTACATGTAACATTGCCTTAAGCATTTAGAAGAAAAGAAATCCACTCTTAATAGAAGAGCTACTCTCTAGTGTTTGCTTTTAGAGTAACTTCCAGAGGAGGGCTGTGGGAAGCAATTGGCTCTGCAGCATAGCATGCTGCCACTAACCTTCATTCTTAGGAGGTTTTGACTAAGCAGCTGCTGTTAAAACTTTAAGAGCCTTTATTGCAGAGCACTTACTTTTCTTCCAAGCAAAAGCACCTAGAGGTTTCTTGGCAATGTATGCACTTTGTATTTGTCAGTGGCAACTTCAATCAAGTTGGATATCAGCTGTGGGAGACCATGCCTGCTCACAAGCACTTTTAGAAAGTCTGTGTAAGTTGGTCCATTATTCAGTTCTGCAAAGACAGCTCATAAATATTCTGAATGTAATCCTTGTTTCATTTTCAAGTTTAAGTTGTTCAGAACAAACCCAAGCTGCAGTTTCATTTAAAAGTGCTAGATTAAAACCTACTCTTACTTCTTTAAGTAATGACTTCTGAAGGTGGGCTCATTCATGTCAAAGACAGCAGTCCTTGGCCTGCAGTAGTATTTTGAGAATTATTGTTCCCGTGTTTCCATTAGGCATGAACACCAGAAGAGAAGGAAAACATTAGCATTGAAAGCATTAACCCAGATGCACATTTCTTGTAAACTGTTCTTTCTGTTTCTTCATGTTCAGTTTTGAAAGACTAATTCTAGGGTGCAGATCTTCATTTCAAGCACTCCCTAAAGATTTTCTAAAGAACAGCTCCTGTTTATAAAGTTTAGGTCACCCAGCCACAGAACAGAAACCAAATCATAAAGTAGGAACAGTCAGGAATTCTAGAAATCAAATACATGGTAACTACACTCTAGCGATTGCCCACCTGTCAGTAAATACATCAGTGCTGGTCAGGGCTGTGGAAAGACAAAATCCTGAGTGATTACAGACATCATGATAGAAGCTGTTAGTGCAGATACAGCCATTTTAGCACAACATTACTTTTACCAGTAGAATATATTTCGTTTAGGGCATGTGGTATTGTTTTAACACTGAATAGATGTATTTCCATCAGGAATACCTTGCTGGTAAAGAATAGTGATATGACTGTGCTACCAAATACTATTTCTATAGGGAAACAGTTCACAAAGTCTTGCAACAACTGTCACTTATAAAACTATTATGTGTGCATGTGCACATATACACATATATTATAAATATAAAAATATAGAAACTGTGTTATAATTTTGCAAATAAAAATTTATTTCCCAGCATGTTTTTCCCAATGTCAGTCTCATAAGGCTATTAACTAATTTTCTAAAAGCCCTGAGGCGCAGTCCTTTTCTGACTGCTGTTTTGCTTTACACAGAGCATGTTCTTCAGCCTAGAGATGCACAATGGTTTCTTGTACCTCCGCTACGACTTTGGTTTCAGCAATGGCCCCGTGCTTCTCGAGGACTCCATGAAGAAGGCTCAGATTAACGATGCTAAATTTCATGAGGTACAGATGTGGTTACTATCACAGCCATTTGACCAATTATCCCAGAAACTCCAAAGCAGCAATAATTGCTCCAACACCCGTGAGAGGAGCAAAAGGATGAGGGGTGCAGGTGGTGATACGGTAGAACAGGCAGAAGAGTAGAGTGCATGCAAATCCCACCAGTATTGAGCAGAGGAAAGGGAGGGCTCTCCTTGCCTCCTCATAAATCAGTGCTTATAGATAGATTGTGTGTATTACTAGCCAAGGAGAGGACCATTCACATGGGAGAAAAAGTTTTATTAATTCAAAATGAAATTATATCAAGGACAACTCTCTGTTTCAAATATAAAACTTTCCTGAGATAAAAGCATGCCATTATGTTTATTTGACCACCTTAGTTGTTATGCATTGTATTTACAAAAATTATGGCATTTCTCATTTCATTTGAAAAGGCAGTTGATTTGGTAACAATATTTTATACATGCACAGTATTTTAGGGACTTTGGCAGATGTAAAATATCTACTTGTATTTGGTTTCAGGGAATTTGCTTTAAGCCAATGTAACCGTGACAGTAGCAAATCCCCCTTAGTGAGTTGCTTCTCCTGCCTTTTACTTCATGTAAATTCAAAGTCTGATTCCTGACCAAAACTACAGCTATTTCTCTGTTCATGTTTAAGCAGAGAACAATTCAGCTTTTTAAGCTTTGACAATGAAATAAGTTTTTTAAGAAGTATGCCCTAACTTCTTGGATAAATCAAGAAAGCATTCTGAAGTTTATACAGCTTATCTGTTTGCCACAGTGCAGAATTTTACATGAGTACTTTCATTTGCTTTATTCATAATTGAAATATCCTGAGGATTCAGTCATCAGGAAAACAGTGACATCAAGCTTCCTACTAGTAATCATAGTCAGCCTGTCCCAATTTACAAACAACTTCTCTGATAAATGAGAGAAACTTTTCAAACAAAAAGATATAAAGATGCAATCAATTTTCCACGATCACCATAACAGCTTACAAAAGATAACATTATTAAGCACATGCTCTTCTTTTCAGATTTCTATTATATATCACAATTCCAAGAAGATGATCTTGGTAGTAGACAGAAGACATATAAAAAGTGTGGACAATGAAAGAACAGCAATGCCATTCAAAGATATTTACATTGGAGGAGCACCTGCTGACATCTTGCACTCCAGGTTGGTTTAATGGGATTCAATCAGTATTTTCAATTAATCACCATATGTAAGTTAAGTTGTATGGCCTGTCCTTGAGGGGTAACAATAAAACTATTTCTTTGGCATCAACCTTAAATAAAACAACTCTTCAGACACTCAGAAGTGTCTCTCAGAGTTCTTAAGTACTGAAGATTAGTCTTGATCCAGCACAGTTAAATTCTACTGAAACTGTCCCAGTTTTAATAAGGGTAACAGAAACAGTTGTGTTCTTAAAAACAAAAAGGCATTTTCAAAGAACATGTTAACATATAAAACTGCTATTACTCCTTGCTCTGCAAAAAGTGACCAAGACCCTCTACCAACCCCATTTTCAAATCTAAATATGAACTTTTTCCCACTGAGCATTTCAGTTCTGATTCGTCTCAGGTTCTCTTTGGATCCAAGTCAGCTGGCTCTGTGTAGGCGTGGGAAGAAAAGAAAAGGTCTCATTTTCCCATTGTACCATTTGACAGAAACCAAGTTGCATCTCAGTGGACTGTATTACTCTCATTTCCTGCTGTAGGAATCTGCCAGACCCCAGGGTCATGCGCTGAGAGCAGACTGGCTGCTTGAAGAAGGGTATGCTCTTCTGATAAGCAGTATTCATTCCCAGCGTCAGACAGCACAGCCAGAATTTTCAGAAGGGTTTCAGCTGCTGTTTCACGTGTCACAGCTGCTAACAGGAATACCCTCCAAGTTAAAAAAAAAGCCAAAATAAGAGCAAATGTTGTGCCATAGTTTCTAGGACTTATGGTAAATCTCCTGAAATTTTATTCTTTATTTTGTTGTCAGAAGAAACTGTTGAATTGATAAATAACAGCTGAGCTACAAAATGCTTAACCTTTAAGCTTTTAAGATAGGGATAAAACTTCATGTAAAGAAAAATTATGCCTTTCAATCCCTTGTAATTATTTGAACATTCAAGCAAAGTGGTGAGCAAGAGAGAAACAGTGTATAATTTATCTGTCCTTTCAAATAGTTCTTTGCAAAGGTCTGTCATAAGGGGCTATTAAGAAAGCTAGTGGAGTGGAGAGAGAAAAGGCTGCAGTAGATTTAGAAAGCAGCTGGGAAAGAGAAAATAGGACATAGTAACTTTTCAATTTTCACAGTATAAAAAGTCTACAACACATGCTGAAAGGATCTCACTCAGGGTTGGTATTAAATACATTAATGATCTAGAGAGAAAGTACAGAAGGATGGTGAAAATTACTTTCGTTAATCAAGCCTAAAGAACACTGAAAAAGCCCAGAAGGACCTAGAAATCTAGGCAATTGAGCAGTTCAACGGCAGATGAGACTTGTTCACAAATGTAGGATAAAAGATGAATCACATGAATTATGCCTGCAGTTTTCCGAGCAGATTGTGGTTATTCTGAAAAGCACCTGGCAGGTACTGTCAAAGCAGGAAAAATAACGTCTCAATTAACAAGCTGTATCAGAAAGAAAAGACCATAGGCATTGTAAAAATATTATCAATTATAATGGTGAAAAATATATACGGAAATTATATAAGCAGAGCTGCAGCTTTGTCTCTGATATTGCACTCAGCTTTCATTCTCTTGACGAGAGTAGACAGCAAAAAATATGGCCCAAATGTGGTAGTATCTTTCTATTTTCATCAGGAGCATAAGTTAGTATCCTACTGATGAGGTACTACTCTTTCTCTACTACTACCATCTACTACTGATATTTTATGTTTCTTCTTTGTAGACAGACTCACATTTAACTGACTTTGCAGGGCAGCAGCAGCATGGGGAAACTAGCTCTAGTCTTAGAGTAGTCTAATCTGCTAAAGCAGTGTATTCTCACTCACACCAAATGCACTTTTCTCTGTCAATTGCCTTTTTTCTCCAAATAAATGAATCCTGGAGGTACCACTATATGTTATTTTTCTCTCACCTCAGTCACTGCATAAAATAGAAAGCTAAGGGTAGGTAGGAGCACTGGGAACTTAACTCTTAACTGAGTTAAGAAATTAACTCAGAAGCTGTTCTTTAGGTGAAAGCCTTTCTTCTATAGCCTGTTGCTAGAAAATGTTGTGGCATTTAACGGAAAGGCACATTTGTCGCATCCAGCCAGCCTCACGGTCAGTCAGAATAAAGACTATACTGATTGATTGATACCCCCCGCTTCAGTCCCAATCCCAGTAAGGATGGCAGGAGCCTTCCTGTTGATTTTGCCTTCCTGCTGATTTCACTGAGGAGCAAATTAAGCCCCTAAAGCACTCTGTCTCTCACTGTATTTGAGATATGTACATGTACAAATGCACTGCTTCACCTGATGGTCTGGTTTTGCCAATACAAAAAAATAGGCATTTCCAGATTTTGACTCATCTGCCATGTTTCCAGTGTGTGTCTTACAATGAGATAACTCATAGACAACTAGTGCAGGTAGCAGATGTCAACAGTGTCATGTCACATGAGGTGAGGAGAGTCCCACTGCTAAGGTACATCTGGCTTAAAGAACAAAAACTGTTTCCAGGTAGCCAGATCAAAACTCTGGATTTCACATTCACTCCTTCAGTATATTTGTTCCCTAGTTATCTACTGGTACCCAGTAGCTCCCATGCAATTTCCTTGCCCCTGTCACAGACTCTCCATGATTTTACACAAATTACTTCTTCATGCACCTTGAGAATTGTGAGGATAAATTCAATTATATTCACCCTGTGCTGTGATGTTGTGGTATCTTGGTAAGGTGTGGAGTTGAAAAACTGAGAGTAATGAGTAGGAGCACTTGGGATACACTGCTGTGCCGTCTACCTCAAATCTGACATAAAAAGGATCCTGGAAGCCCACCCACTGCTCTCATTTAAAATTATGTTAACCCATACATCAGCAAGTAGAATTTACTCTTACCTCCCTGAGCTCTGATAGTAGTTTTATCAAGAAATAGAGATCCATTTCCTTGCAAAGGCAAGAATGGAGCTTGCTAGTGAAAGCAAGACAGAAAACGTAAATCAGATCTTTTCTTCAAAGCTAAAAAAAATGGAGATTAGAAATCCGTTTATTTTCACTGTAAGTAGTTATAAATACATAATATTTACTACAACTGGTGCATCTTGACTTTTCAAAACGTAGAATGTGGCTCATTAGTTGTTTTACATAAAGATGCAAGCATTGGGCACTAGTGAGGCAAATGAGTGAAGTTCTTCCAGGCCTTTTAGAACATCTTGGCAATAAAATCCTGTTCAGAAAGGCAAGGGTTGTCTAACCACAGCTTGTTTGGCATTGTTGTCCAACAGCATTAGTTCACATCTGGCAGGCAGTATTGGATTTAAAGGCTGCATGAAGGGCTTTCAGTTCCAAAAGAAGGATTTCAACTTGTTGGAAGAACCAGGAACCCTGGGAATCAGCTATGGGTGCTTGGAGGATTCACTGGTAAGCATAACACCATTTGTGACATAACAGCAAATTTTGACAATGGATATAGCTGGGAACTGGAGTTTTACTCCAAACAATGGAAAGACAGTCTTCCACCAAGGAAATGACCATGCACTCATTGACTAGCAGAGGTGGGGGGGTTGTGTGTTTCTGTCAAGTCTGCTGACATAATATCCAATTTTCACTCTGAACTATAGCGTCAGGTGCTTCACTTAAAATTCCTCTCATATGTGAAATTGCAGTGTGAAAGCTGGATCTGAAATAAATTGTGTGCTGTATTCTAAAAGGAAATATTCCAATGTAATTTGTTTCTTCTTAAAGATGTGAGGAGAATCATCCTCACATGCATCCTAGTACGGATGTGTGAAATGGAAAAGACAGCAAAATATTCACCCTTCAAATGAGTTCTCCCCTTAAGCCAGATCAGTTCTTCCTCTGTGACACACACACACCAGCACTGGCTCTGAGAAAATTGCCATTTAGCTTCTGGTCCCTTCCATCATTCATCATTTGTCCATTACAGTGCAAGGCTGGCAAATCCAGACAGTGGTTGGTGTCTTCATCCTGTGGCCATGTCTATCAAAAGCCATGCTGCAAACCTGTGAAGAAGGATTGCTTGTAGAACTCATATCACAATCTCACCCTCTATCAACAAGGAAGCTATCTGCAATTTCTCCTACCTTGGACCTAGTTTTGCTCCGGGGACTCAAAGGGTTATAGACCACCATGTCCAATACCCTCCACCCTACCCCAGAACCCAGCACAGCACACAAAGTGATAGATCATGTGTTGGAATTGTGACTCAGTGCCACACAGCTCAGACAGGGGCATGAGCCCCTCTGCTTCTGCTTTTCATCTGCTCATTAACATCAGCAGACAGGATGAGGCCAAGACCTCAGTAAGCTGAGAATAATTTGACTTACTCTTAGTCTAAAATTGCTACACTTTCTCAAGATTTTTTCATTATGTGAGGGAATGCCTCTATAAATTAGATTAAGATATGCAGGAAAAATTGAAAGTTTTTTAGAACTGAATTGGCTGCAAATGTAAAAAATAAAAGAAGAAAAAGAAAATAAATAGCCTCATTCTTTGTATTATTGGAATGTTCTCTAAGGTTTACTTGTAATTTTGTTTTATTTATAACACAGATGTCCCGCAATGCATATTTCAATGGAGAGAGCTTCATTGCATCAAGCCAAAAAGTGTCCCTCTTTACTGAATTCGAAGGAGGCTTTAATTTCCGGACATTGCAGCCCAGTGGGCTGTTGTTTTACTGTTCTGAAGGAGTAAGTAACTATGTTTTTAATTTTTTGTTTTTACCTTTGCATTTTTTTTCCCCGAGAGAATACTGGGGGAATAATGCCATTTCTCACTTTCTGGTTTCATGATAGAGAAAGCAGCCTGCAATATAGAAGCATTCATTGGTGACCTCATTTTTACAGTTTGCATGTGACCTACAGATGAAAACCAGCAGTGCTTAGACATTATTTTGATGCCGAGAAGAGAACTGGATCATATGCCTAGAATTAGCATGCATCCATTTGTGCTCAGAGAAGTCCTCAGGGCAGAGCATCTTGCTGTGCTCAGCGGCATTGCAATGCCTATTTGGACCTGCAGGTGCTACCAAAGTACAAATAATGTTAAGGATCTGACATTTGCCATCCAGACAACCACCTAGAAACAAAGTTTGTTTGAACTGGGGGCATGGTATTTTGAGCATTGTTGAGCTGACAGAAATCAGTCAGAAAGCTGCCTATATTTCCAGATGGCTCTCAGACCTCCATGTGTGACTGGGAAAAGCTGCACTTAAGAATGGCTCCTTGCAGCTATGGGAAGCCAGGCTGCTCTAAATACCCCCTCAGAAGTGTGACACGGGCAGAAATACGAACTTGCACTCACAAAATGTTGTGTGAGACAAAGCGATCCCAAGATCCTGCAGGCTCAGACTGACATCTGCAGCAAGCATGAGCTCAGATGACAGAACATTTGCAACCACCCCCAAATGTCTGTTCAGCTACGCTTGCAGAATATCATCAGCACTGCAGCAGAGAGGGCTGTGTGACACCGATAACCATTTCTAAATTTTCACGTGTTGCAGCCTGGAGTATTACCTTGAATTGAAATCAGTAACCGTGTCAGTTCCCCGCGTCGTTTGCATAAATGAGGCCTCACACACACCACTCCAGGTTTTAGCTCAAAAGCTCTAATCCTATGAGGTGCCAAGTGCCCTGCTTAACAAAGGGAAGTTCAGCTATTTAGCACTTGGCAGAATGAGACAGAATGATTCCGACCAGTGCACAGTGGCAGTGCTTGCACTAATAGAACTGAGTATTCCTGCTAGTGGCACAGTGATCCCGCATGCCTGACCCAGATAGCACATCTTATCTCGGAGATAGTTTTGAGTGATTGAATGAGTCCGATCAGAGGGAATTAGAAAAAGAAAAAAACGTCTTGGTCGTATGACAACAGAAATCTCGCAGTAACAGCTGCTCAATACAGTACCAGGGTACCAGAAACACAAAAGAAATATAAACATCATACATTTGTGCTACATGGAAGGAGTTCATGTGACATATACATGATCAGCAGCAAAATTCCCAGAATTCATGCTTAAAAAAACACAAGAATATAAATTCTAATGTTATCATCTCTTGTTTTGCTTCTCAGAGTGTATATTTTTGCAAATTAAGCACAAGTATGGAAAACAGCCGGAAGGAAAATAAATACAACAGGAAAATGACAGAACTGTTAATTTCTCTGTGTAATACTCGTGTCATAAATAATAAGCCAATTAAAATTTAAAAAGGGTTTTATTAAAAATTAATTAAAGGGTGATCATTAGAGACCAAATTGGCGATCTGCCAAAGCTACAAAACAAAGGGAACAGCGTTGGGTGCGTGGCCACACACCGGGGTACCCGGAGGCAGACCCCCCAGGGCTCGTGCAGCAGATTTTATCTCCCCCGGGTGTCGATCAGGAGCTCTCGCTACTTTTGTCCAATCAGGGGCTCCGGGATCTCTCGCCCGCCCTCAGGTATGCCCGTTTGGGCTGAATTAATCGATTCTACCCACTCGGAGCACCCCGAATTATGAAATTGGGAGGGTTTTAATTTCGATTGGCATCTTGATCGACACCCACAGAGAAGTTTCTGGAGAAACTCTGGTTCGGCCATTTCTTCCCATTTATAATAATTGAACATTATTAAACAATTACAAATAACACAATTGCAACAACACCCAAAACATTATATTAACAAAACAGCCAACAGGTCGAGAACAGAACTTAATATAGATAACAACAATATAAAACAAAATCGGGGTGAGACATTTCTCAAACTTTCATAACTCATTAACTTATTAATGAATTAATTGCAACAATGTGAAAGCCAACTCTCTTTTGATACATGTAACACTCGCCTATGAAGATGCTTTTGTCTGTATTTCAGTCAGATGTATTGTCCATCTCTATGGAGAGAGGTGCTGTGGTTTTAAATGCAAGTGGAACCAAAATTCAGTCACCAGACCGAAATTACAATGATGGAAAAACCCATTTCATCATTACTTCTGTCACCCCAGAAAGGTAAAGCTGTGCAGCATCTTTTATTCCCTACCTTTAGAATATAAATATTTCTTGTAAAGCACACTATCCTTTAACACTCACTTTCAAAGAGACACTTGACTGGGGCTTTTTTTAGGTGACTGATTTTTAAATGTGACTGAAAACTGGCCAGCTTGGCCTGAGCACAAGATGACGGGAATTTTTAATAAAACAAAAATAATCGTTATTCTGAAAGCTTAATCCTTTTTTGTCCTCAGGTAAGAAAACAGTTTAATAACATTTAAGACTACCATGAGATTCATTTTTTAATAGGGTTGACTCTTCTAATTTGTTAAAACAATTCCTGGTTGACCCTAAAGTATTTAAGGCATCTTCACATAAAACATTCATTTGGGATATACACAATGGAACATGTTAAAAATACTTTTAGCACTGGCAGCCACAAATGTATGACTAAATACAGCAGCAGGCAATAAGTTTCTGTGCACCTTCAAAAACTTGAAAGCTTTGGTTTATTGGTATGTTTTACTATTGTTTATATGTTTAATTTTTTTTTTTTTTAGAAGGTTGTGGCTGTGACCCAAGCAGCTGCCTCCGTGAGAACTGGAGAAATAACTTGGGCAGATTTTCCTTCCCAGGATAGTGAATCTGAGGAAGATGGAGGCAGCATGCTTGGGGGAAATTCCCTCTCTGCCACCTTTTACCCCTGTCAATCATAGATTTTGTTCCACCTCTGTTATTTTAATATTCGTCACATTGTATTACTATTCAAAAGTTACTAGCAGCTTGTGCTGTTCTGTTATACCGGTTGGTTAATGCAAATATGTTCCGCCTTTTCCCAAAACTCATTGGAAAACTGTCATCCCATGTCAATCTGTAGTTTGATGAGATCCTGGACCCTCACCTTCTGACCACCCCTTTCCCTTCCCCATAAACTCTGTGTAACTACCCCCCTCGAGATCTTTCTGATAGCCCGTATCCTAAAGAGAAAATAAACTACTACTGCTATCAGGAGTCCGTTCTCTCTTCTTTGCTTCTACCTGCTTTAATAACATCGACTGCTCTGCCTCACACTGCGAAGGCAATACCTAGGTAAATAGATAGACAAAGAAATACTGCTCTTCTGCAGTCGTCTATCTGACCCAGGCGCTGGATAAAAGATTGTCCCACAGAACACCGGGCAGTTTTGCGGTCCCCGAAAAGCATTAGAAGGTCACATAATCAAAGCAACTTTCTTTAAGAATCTTGCCTATGAGATACAAGCAGATCATTGTTTGTCCCTATGACTTCTGACATCCAAGAATCACAGTTTGAGAAGCTGAAGGTGTGAAAAGGTGCCTTGGAATAACCTTGGGGATTGTCACGCTTCCCTGAGTTTGCTAAAAACTCAATGTCTGATGCTTTAGTATACTCAGTTTCTTATTAAAACCATAGAGTCCTTCCTGACTTCTGCAATAATTAATGGGTTGCAAAATCAGATTAGGTAAAAAGCATTGTATAAGATCAAACACCAATGCACTGTGATGAAAGAGAAGGAAAAAGCGATAGGGGCATAAACAAGAAAGATTAGCATGTGCTTGGATCTTATTTTACCCAAATGGTGGCTCCATCCCTTCATCAGCAATCCCTTAGTTTATCCTTGTTCACTGTAGAATTTTGGACTTCACAATTAACTGCAGGATAATATTAAATCCATGGGCCTCTGTACACAACTTTGCCAATGCACTGCTACTTGTTGCGTAGCTGAAGGCAAACGGTAGTGCTCTCATGCCTTTGAGCACTACCATTCAGTGCGTATGCACTGAGTGAAGCGTTTTGGGTGCATGTAATGTGCTCTCTGATCACTGGCACTGATGTTTCCAAAGCTAGCCGGCAAAATGGATGCTTTGCCTTTGCAGGTACGAGCTGACTGTCGATGACAAGACACAGAGCAAGAAGAACCAAGCAAAGGACAGAGCAGGGAAAAGCCCAGTCAGCATCAAGAAGTTTTATTTTGGTGGCTCTCCCCTCAGAACACAGCAAGCCAACTTCACTGGCTGCATAAGCAATGCCTACTTCACTAGGTGAGTAACATCCTCCCAAACACATTAACAGGCAGTCACTGCCCCTGCCTGACAACTTGGATAGTAGCTCATGAGAAGTGATTTATTGTCACAATAAAAATTCCTGTCTCATCTTGTGAGGCTAGACAGCATGTGTGAATAAAATTCTTACCTTATTTGCTGTGGAATCTGTTGGCACAGATCTGCTAGTTTAAGATATTGTAAAGGTGGGAATAACTTCATGAAATAAGCCTTCAGTACTGCACCTGCCAATGCTGCTGGTGCAATGAATAATATGCATAGCTTTAATTTACATTTATATTATATAGCTCTCAGCTCTGCCTTTGAAACAAAATGATATTAAAGCATCTAGCAGAAGTTAGGGAAGTTAGGAGTTTGGTCATGTGAAAATGGTCAGAATGTGTTGATCTTAATTGCTTTATGAAATGTTCTTATATAGATTTTAAAGCTGAATTTGATGCTGCAGATTGATACTCCCTGTTTATGCCAGCATGTATACAACAGGCAGGGGTAATACAGGCTGTCCACATTACCCATACATTGACTGATCAATCCGTTCTTTTACCTACGATCCAAAAATGAAAAATAGCCCATAAAAATAGAATTTAATCTATAAAGGTACAATTCTGAGATTTTTATGAAGACAGTTCCAACACTTGGGGAAAAAAGCTGTTCTTGTCATCTCCTCTTTGAAACACAGGTTGGATCAAGAGGTTGAAGTGGAAGATTTCCAGAAGTACTCTGAGAAAGTTCAGGCATCTTTGTATGGATGCCCTGTTGAATCTCCTCCAGTTGCTCTTCTTCATAAGAAAGGAAAAAACTCGTCAAAAGCCAAAGGAAACCGTAATAAAAAGGTCTGCTACAAGTTGCTCCAGTACCACTCTAGAGTTTTCCATAATTCTCAAAATTATGGATCTGAAATGCATAAAGACAATGTCACATATACGAAGGAATGTTCATATATGTGAACATTCATATATGTTCCTTTATATATTCCATCACTGCAAATGATTGCCCTGACACGATCTGTCTGGCCTACACTTGCAACATTCTCTTTTGCTAGAACTCTAAAGTAAATACCTGACTTCTTCCAACAAGTGCTTCAGAAACAACCTTATTTGATTTCTTCTGTATTCTAAAGGCAATAAGCTTGCTTCTGTTCTCAGCTTCATCTGTGTGGCTCTCTCTAATTAGCACATATTAATAGAAATGGGGGAAAAAAACCTTCCTCCAACATGCAGAATTTTTAGTCTAAGCATATCCTCTTATGCCTATCGTATAGCTGATATCACCAAAAGCAGAGAGAAAAAGATCTAATTAGGAAAACTGCAAAAAAATTAATTGGAAATATGTTATCTACACAAGTATTCTGCTTATCCCTTGTTCTGTCCTAAATCAGTGTTTATAGTAGATCTGTTCAAGGAAAATTTGACTTGGAAACAATCCTGGTATTTATGTACAGAAAAAATATATTACTGGTTCATATAAAAATGATACTGTTATTTTATTATGTCCAATCTTAGCTTAAAATTCTGGTTAATAATTCTTTTTTTATGAAGGTGGGAAGAGATAAAGACAAGATTTCACAGCCTTCATCTGGCCTCAAAAAGCTGTATCAAGTGAATTTGCAAAGAGACCCTCAGTGCCACTTGCCCATGAATCCCAAGGCAACTGAACATGCCTATCAGTTTGGAGGAACTGCAAACAGCCGGCAAGAATTTGATCACGTACCAAAGGATTTCAGTCAAAGGTAAAGTGATTTTAGAAATAAAAATGAAATATGCTGGGGAGGATAAAGATGTATTTCAAATTTTTTTTAAAGGGACACATTTTTGCTGTTACCTCAACTTTTTCCTTTTATCTTAGACTAAATTTTGTGTAGAGCATGTTGTTAGGTTATATTAAAAGGTACTTCAGTCGAGCCAGAGCAATACATAGAACGTGTTTCCAGTTACATCCCACTTGTGGAGTCTTCATCTACATTGCATATTAAAAAAATGTGTCTCCTCTCCTTGCCTATTTGTATGAAGCTTTTGAGGATGTTAGTTCTATCCAAGCAACGCACATTAATCAGTCTCTTTATCAAAGAAGCAAAAGCATTAGAGCAGAAGGGAACAGTAACATGTTGAGTGGACTTTATCAGTCGTTTAATGGTTAGGAATCTTCACAGTGCAGTAGGACATAAAGCTATGAAAACCTTGTCCAATTCAAGTCACAATGGAAATGTAAGTAATAATGAGTCCAGATACTGTCAACATTTAATAGTCATGCTCCCACAGAATATGTCATGCAATATTCAAAATCCAACAAGGAATTTGGTTTAATACTTTCCATTAAAGACTATAAATTCAACAACACAGCACATCCTGGAAGCACAATTATGTTCATTTTAATTCAATAGTGTTTTACTTAGGGCAGTCCTGATGGTACACATATGAAGGAAAACCCAAACTCTAATGTCTTCATCCCACCTTCATTCCTACAACAAATATTTATTTGCCAACTGTTATTAAAACCTCATTATTGTAATGTTCATTTTTAAAAAACAAGGAGTTGTGTCATTTTAAAACCACTGATACTGGCAAGGGACTGAGTGTCTGTGGAACATATACACACCTGCAATCAGGAATGTATAGATTCTTGAGACAATATGAAGAATGGAAATTAGGTTAGTCACCTCACATGAGAAGCAGGAATCAGTTCTGGTACTGTCCTACACCAACACACATGTTTTAGACTGTAAGTGATAATAGCAATCACTCAAGAAATTTTCACTGTGACAAAGTCAAACCAACAATGGTATAACGTCCCATGTCATCTTGATCAAGTCTGGAATAATATTAAACCTCAGGCCTCCATACCATCATAGTTGAAAATTCCCCCAACATTGTTGTTTGACAGGAATGGAAATGTAATTACACAGCATCAGATTTTGGTGGTCTGCATTGAATTTACTCACTCCAGAGATTTTAATTTTTGAAAACTAGTTCCTTGCCATGCAGCTTCTTCTCCAGCTTTGACTTCTGCTTGAAAAACCATCACAGAATGTTTCTCAGAAACACCACTTCCATAAAAGACATTAATATTTCTTTGGATGAAAGGAAAATCTCAGTCTTCCTCTGTCTGATATTTGATTTAAATCAAACGTATCTGTTCTAATGTTAATATTGTGTTTTTATGTGCCAGGGCTCAGTTCTCTATCAGTCTGAAAACTCACTCATCTCATGGAATGATTTTCTATGTTTCGGATCAAAAAGAGACCAACTTCATGGCCCTTTTCGTCGCTCATGGCCGACTCATTTTTATGTTTAATGCCGGTCATCAGAAGATAAGGATTAAGAGCCAAGAGAAATACAATGATGGTCTGTGGCACAATGTAAGTAAAAGAAAGCAAACATTATGATAGTATATGCTATCAAGGCTGCAGTAAAGACACTGCTTATGTGACAGCTCAGGGGGTTTTCATTCATGTATTCAAAAACACACCTGTATGTTGAGAAACTTCCATCAGTATTTTTAAATCTTCCACACAGCATTTTATCAAGTCCTTAACTAGGGATGGGAAAGTGAGCCACTTATAAAAATCCAGCAATTCCCAACACTAACAGCTGAACAGAAATGAAGGAAACAAGCAGTAAGTAAGTAAGTAAGGAAATTAAGAGTTAAGTGAGCTAGGAAAGAAAGGACTAGAATAATTTTGTTCAGCAAATGTCTTTGAAGTGCCTAAGAAAGGAGTACAGCTGTCTTAAGCTACTTCAGTAGTCTATGAAAATAAAAAGACAATTTTAGGAGTCAAGGTGAATTTCCCTCTGTAGGTATCTCGCTCTCTCTTCATTAACTACAGATGAAGTCTACAGTTACTAAACTACTGACTTGGGCATTTAAGTGTTTAAAGCCAGTTGGATGAATCCATACCATAAAAGTGGTGAAGACTGTGAAAATGCTAGCAGTGATAGGCAGCAATGAATCATGTATGCAGATATAAGATGGGTAGATCTCAGTAGACCTTATGATACCTTGATAACCTCTGTCTTGTATGCCAAAAAGTAAGAAAGGCAGCAGTTTTACTATCTAGCCTTCACGTGAATGTGAAAAAAGAGGGTTGTCCAGCAAAGAATACTGGCAGTTAACAAAACAGCCTTGTAGAGCGTCGCTCACACACTTTTCTTCTCAAATATCTCATCTTCCTCCACTGCACTGCAGTGATCCCTTAACAGATCAAAGTAATCTTCCACATTTTTTCCTTCCCTTCCTAGGTGATATTTATTAGAGGCAAAAATATTGGTCGCTTGATAATTGATGGTCTCCGAGTACTAGAAGAATCTTTTGATGGGAATGCAAATACTTGGCAAGTGACTGAACCACTCTATATTGGAGGTGTAGCTCCTGGAAAAGCTGTAAAAAACATCCAGGTAAAGCAGACCTCTGTGTACAGATCCCATACCTCTATGTAAAGCTAATACAAAAGCTGACTGTAGGGATGAGATCAGACAAAAGCTTATTAAGGTCTTGACCCTCATCCTGCTGAGGAGCACACAGTTCAATTCATGTATGCAGCAAAGCTCCCAAAGGGCTGGGTTGGTGGTAGCTGGCTTAGGCTTCCGTAGCCTTGCAGCAGCAGCTGGGAAACCAATGGTCCATGAGGAACAGAGAAATCCTAATGGCATCCAAAATTAGATGAGACAAGGAACGTTAGGCGAGATCAATTTCACTCTGAGGTCTGAGATACAGAATGAGGTTTGGAGACATTTCAATGTTGTCTTAGTACCTCTGTTTTAAGACAGTACCCAGAGGTCAGGATTCCATTCTACAGCTTGGTACTGAAGTAAATGGAAAGCAGTGTTAAACCAAAATGAACATAACAGTCTCTTTCAAGGTAATCTTTAGTGTTATGTGCCTAACAAGACTGATAAACTACTCTGAAAAAGTAGATCCCTGTCTTGCCTTGAGGCTATGAGGTATTATGTACAGCACTGCCTTGTCCTTGTTATGCTTTGTTTCTCACAGTTCAGTAAGGACTGTTTGAGAAACAACACAAGCTGGAATCACCTTGAAGTCATCAAAAAGACATGAGAGGTTATAAGAATCATTTTTCCTGCTTCCCTTCTCTCGAAATTGTTTCTTAGTTCAAAACTTATGTGCCAGACAATCACAGCCTTACAGCTTATAAACAAGTAAAAATAAGGACAGAATAATTTATTTCCTTCCACAAGCAGTTTATTTACTAAGCAAGGTTTTTTCTTACCCCTCAGATTAACTCTGTCTACAGCTTTAGTGGTTGTCTCAGCAACTTACAGCTCAACGGAAGATCACTTACTTCAGCTTCGCAGACATTTAGTGTAACACCTTGCTTTGAAGGCCCATCAGAAGCAGGAACATACTTTTCATCAGAAGGAGGATATGTCGTCCTTGGTAATATACTCCTAAACAAATATATCCCAAAATAGGACTGTAGTATTAACTGTCCCTCAGATTGGCATTTTTCACTAACGGGTGTGGTAATATCCAAGGCTGTGAGCTGTAAGGATTCTCAGAAACAGATCACTATTGTGGTAAGCAGATGATACTGACAGGTCACAATGTCATCGTGAAACTTAACAAGCTATTACATAGACACATGTTTGTATTTCAAATAATAAGAATAATTTACAAAGGGAACAGACCATAATATGCTAAAAATTATCATAGAAGTCAATGTGGCCAAGACCAAATACACCATCAAATGGTCATCCTTTATTTTTTTAATTAATAAAAAATGTGCAATTAAAAAATCCTTTAGAAAGGCTTTTGGTATGTCTTGATACAGAGCAGCATGATGGAACACATCTTTTCTGTCATTTAAGCCTGCTGTGTTCCAGGAAGAGTTTTATGAGGGTGTTTTGGTCACATAGGCACTGATTTGAACAAAAATAGGAACCCTATTCACTGGCAGCACCAAGAAGAATCAGACAAGTGTTTCTAATTTGCTCCCTGGCCTGTCACCAGATTGAAAAAGGATGTTTCTCCTACTGAATCATCAAAGTTCAAGTGAACTCACTCATTCAATAATGACTGCTGAGTGTCTAGGAAATTGCACAAAAAGAAACTGCCAAAAAATACAGACCATTTGCATTCTGCTGCCCATTTCATTGCTAAGAAATACTTTTAAACAAAATACATCTTTTAAATAATGAGAAAAGTAAATAAAGTTTTATTCATACTCCAAGCAAACATAATCAAAACAAAAGTTGAAATGGGTCGTTGACAGCACACCATGTTATCTCACATTTAAACAGTTTTAAGGATAAATAAAATCCACCCTGGGTTTGATGTTCTACTTTGTCTTTGAATAAATGTCCAATTTCATCACTAACTCAGTGCAAAAAGAATGTTATTCTTTTTACCTCACAGATGAATCCTTCAGTTTAGGCCTGAAGTTTGAAGTTGTTTTTGAAATACGTCCTCGAAGCAGCTCAGGAATCCTACTGCATGGTCACAGCGTGAATGGAGAGTACCTGAATATGCACATGAGAAATGGACAGGTACAATGGTCACATCTCCTCCACTGCCATGACTGATTTCTATTCCATGTACTTGGGATTTGCTACGTGCAGATTTTGTCTTACAAATTTGTCATTAACTGATTCTTATTTCTCTCCTAAGTATAATAACTGCTTAGATTAGGCAAACCAATTATTTCTTTTAAAATACTAAAGATAACACCTGAGACAAGATCATATCACTTTACTGATATAAGCTATAAATATTTCGTTATCAGCTGAAAAGAAGCAAAAGCACTGACTCTTTGGCACTGCTTTTTCACCCACATATTAAAAATGTATCACAGTTACAAGTAAGATAACTATCAATAAATTTTTATTTCTTATTTCTTAAAAGATAAGTCTGAGTTACACTCAGTATCTTCTTTTATCAGGTATGTGTGTGAGGGAAAGAGTGAGGGAAAGGAAAAGTTCTGATCGGCCGTTGGCCTGGTTTCACAGTCTCTGAATCTCAAATGAAAGAGAGAGGTTTGACATTAACTCACCACATAGTTGTTGCTACTGCTATTTTTTTATTGGGTTCATTGACAAAATCTGGATCTCTTCATGCTATGCCCTGCACACATACAGTAATTAATTTCAGTCTTAAGTGGACAACACAAGCAAAGATTAAGAGCATTGGAAATCTTGGCAGTTTTTTGGTCTTTCTTGTAGGGCACAGTCAAGAGACTAAGCAGTGTGGATATTCTTCAACCACTGCAATGTACTACCCGTCAATCAAAGGGGAAGGGTATTTAAGTGAGGCTGGCTGTACCTCAGTTAGAAATGCAACACCTGAGGAAACACTCTCACCTCTCCTGCAAGAGCATGAACCTACCACAGAGTTGACTGAGTAGACAGTTTAACATCATGATTCATCCTATCCTAAAGCTGGTGTCTAATTAGGTGACCAAATGAGCTGTTACTCAGAGAATTTAGTTTTTTGTATTGGCTCTAGAGAGGACAGGTGCTTCAGTTAGGCACTTAACTTTTGACAGCTGATTAAGTTATATGAAGCCCATTCTTATGCCTGTATCTAGTGTTTGGTGAACTAACAGAGAAATTCTTGAGTACATTGTGCTGATGTGTATCACGCCACACTTAAAAGCTGAGTCCATATAGAATCAGTCCAGTATAGTACTTCTTATGTAAAGTTCTAACCAAAGGTCTGCATGTCCAATAATTTGTCTGGTTTTCCCATTTGTATCAGTTGGTCTAACAAAAAGTGCTGCTTCACTTACTGCTTCACACCTCACTTCCTGGGTAATGCATATGCAATTCATAAACAAAATTCACCCCGGAAAAGCAGCTCTTCCCTGTTTGCTACTGCAGCACTCCAGTACCTTCTTAGTAAGAATCTGTGTTTCTTTACCATTAACTATCTGCTCTCTTTGAATGCATTACAAAAGACCTGTTTTGTGAAAACTGTTTTGCTGGACAAATAAGATCAGCAACTTTAATTCATTTTTTAAATGTACACATCTCTACCAGTACAGCTTGTCTAGGTGATTTATTAAGGAGTCACTTCTCCCATGATTCCTTATTTGCTTTAATCTATACATTTTGTCCAAGGGTGGATAAAAGAGAACATGAGGATCATTTTAATTGTGTTTGTTGGTGCCCTTCTGGGAAAAAAAAATTATTAAATGTGTCTTGGTTACAACTGTATCAAAACAGAGACCCTCTAGAGTTAAATATAAGTTGTTTCCTTGAGAGAGGCTATTTACAAAGGGCATGTAGTGACAAGACAAGGAGGAATGGCTTCAAACTGAGAGTAGATTTAGATTAGATATTAGGAGAAAACTCTTTACTGTGAGGGTGGTGAGGCCCTGGAAGAGGTTAAAGCTGTGGATGCCCCACCCTATTAAGTGTTGAAGGCCAGGTTGGATGTGACTCTGAGCAACCTCATCTCATGAAAGGTGTTCCTGTCCACAGCAGGAGGGTTGGAACAAGATGATTTTAAAGTTCCTTGCAATCCAAACCATTCTATGATTCTGTGATTTTTCAGTCCACATGATGTCCGCATAATCAGGGACAACTTCAACATTTGAAAAGCTAAGTGGTTGGACTCACAGTTTGGATTTCTCTGGAAATCACCACCAGGAATCTCATTCCCCACAACAGGGGCACAACATTGTTTTGCTGCTGCTAGAACATTTTCATGCAAAAAGATACTAATCCATTAACTAAAGCAGAGGTGCAATATTCAGAGTTAGGTTCACTTCCTAGCTCTGCCAAACACTTACTGGTAAGCTTGAACAAGTAACTTAAAAGTCATTCTTAAATTTGCTATGTATTCCTTTCTCACATCTTTTCTGCTTGTTTATACTTGGGTTTTTCATGGCTATTCTCCTTATTAAGTGGCTAGCAAGATGCCAAAAACATCATCTGATGCCTCTAAACACTAATTCACCACACAGGAAATTATAGAGTAGAGGTGCTAGTAAAGAAGTGAAATTAGCTCTTATTTTAAAATCTTTTTTTGAACTCTTCCTTGAGATAATTAGGAATGTCTCAGAACTATTGAATCTGAACAATTAAAAAAAAAACCCAACAAAAATCCAACTAAATTTGGATTTAAAAGGTACTTTATTTTGAAGAATTTAATGAAATCATGTTTTCCTTTCTCTTGGATACTTGACATGTTTTGAGTGGGGAATACAACATTATTACAACAGAAGGTAAAAAGAAAAGGAGGGGCTTTACAGTGATGATTACATTATTTTCCCTCAGGTGACTGTGAAACTGAATAATGGAATCAGGGATTTTTCAACTTCAGTGACACTGAAACAGAGTCTCTGCGATGGCAGGTGGCATCGAATTGCAGGTCAGTAAAAAGTGATCAATCCCTAATTAAGGTAACAGAGTCCATCCCTCCCTCCCCAGATATCCATCTCCATGGGCTAGAGCACTGGCAATGCAGAAGTACTTTTAGTTCTCCTTTTTCACCTGTCAAGACCCAAGTTTGTGTGAAAGACACAGTCTTATTCATCCCTCGGACATAGAAATATAGAGCTTCCTGGGAGGACAAGCACAAGTTCCTACAAAGATGGGAAGAACAAAGAAAGATGGAAGCTCCTTATTCAAAGAACAGAAAACAACCTAGCTGAAATGCTGGCTACCTTTCCTAATTCATATACCAGATGATGTTCTTCCTTTCCCAATCAGAAGTTACATAAGTTGATAGAATGCAGTAGGCACAAGTATATGCTGCCCTTAAAAGTCAAATAACAAGACAGATATGGGGAACCTTTTGCTCACAATAGAGAGATGTCTACAGCTGGGATTTTGCCTCTGTGCCAGACAGTCATGCTTCTTTCCTAGTTTTGAAAGTCAAAAAGTACTTCTAAATCCTGGGTACTTTGAATCCCCTCACCTTCCTGTCTAGATGCTGACTTAGGATGTCTCCCACTATCACTGCAGAAGAGATATGAATCTGTACCCTTTCCACAAGCATTCTGGTTCTCTCCTGAAGGAAATCCAGGCACATAAGCAAGGGACAAGCCTCACTGCATTCTAATACATCCCCGACTGGGAGTGATTGGGCAGTTTTTCTAAGCCACCTGCCATTGTATGCTCCTAGCCTGGAGCCTGAACACTGCCACCAGCGATCAAGATCCCCACTCAAAAGCACCCTTACTCCCACTGTAGCTTCCACTGGCCCTGCTCTATGTCAAAATCCACCCATAAACTGTCACTGATGGCTCACACTCAATCTAGCAAACACTAAATCAACTACTCACACCAAACAGGTAACTCCTGTCTGTCATAGAAAACTCATGTGCTACTTTTTGTTGATCCCTGTTCCTTCTCCTTTCAGTTATTAGAGACGCAAATGTGGTGCAGCTGGACGTAGACTCTGAAGTCAACCATGTGGTAGGGCCGTTAAATCCAAAGGCAATTGACCACAGGGAGCCAGTGTTTATTGGAGGTGTACCAGGTACGTTTTTGGCAGCTTTGTGGTACATTGTTCTCAGATTTCAACCCTGTTTCCACAGAAAGCATAGAGACTTACTTTTCATTTCAAAAAAGAACAAAATGTATGAACAACCTGGTAAAATTCAAAGGCTCAGGAGCTGATCAGAAATGTTCTGCCTCAAGTTCTCAGGGAAAAAGATGTGCTGCTTCATTGAAATTAAAACATTCACAACTGCTGGAGGGTAAGGTATGGACTCAGTAGAGAAGTCAGCCAACTACAAACAAAATATCTCTTTTTTCCATTTTACCTTCCCATGTGGGCTTACTGTATTTTTAAGAAGTGATTTATTTATTGATGGGATTGGAACTCTCACTGTAACTGGAGTCCCAAGGTTTAGTGCTGGTAGGCTTCTTTCATCTTCTTCAAGCAATGGCATCTTTGAACACAAGACAAAACACGGAGATTCTATTTCTGACTAGGGGGTTCTATTAGACAGATTTCTGCTATTTGTGACTCACAGACCATCTGTGTAGCATGGGCCAAGATTACTACATTTCCTTCCCTTATTCAACAGACCGAGCTACTCTGTTGGGGTTCATACACAAACTGTAATCAACACTACGTGATTCAATTTTTAAGTCAACTCCAGTATATTTCTCATTGAAAACATGCAGCATTATTTCTCTGAGCCTTGCATGTCAATCATTAACAGCTCTAACTAAAAAATTCATTATAATGCTTATCTTGGATTAGTGGCTTGAGTGCGTGGTGTTCACATCCATCCCACACTACCAGGAGGTAAGATATGCCTAAAGGAAATAATAAAATCTATGCACAGATGCCTGCTCACTCTTTAAATCCAAACTGGAATTTTATTAGGACAGAACTCTTCCCAGAGAGGTAATATAAAGGGGTAATTGCAAATGCTGTTCTGCTTCATAGTAGAGCCTTCTATTTCTACGTTAATTATAGAATACTAAAGCAATGCTATACATTGGCTCTATAATGCTATTATCAATCTGGCAGAGGAAACTCTTACACAGAACTTTACAACAACAAAGAAGATATAATGCCGAATAATGCCATGCAGATACAGCAAACTGGATGCAAACTAACAAATCAGACACATATGACAATACATGTGATGTTAAATTACAAAAACAGACACTGGGACTCATCTACTCTGTTACCTAAAAGAAAATGTAGTTGTCAAAAAATGCAAAGTTGTGTCTCTACTGACAATGTAGTATTAAGAGCTTTACAAACTGTAGATAACTAACCATACTTTCATGGCCTCTAGGACACCTGCAATAGGCCAAATGTTTTAAAAGAATCACAGAAGATTCACAAAAGCTGTACTTGGTAGCAAATTTAAAAGGTTCTTCCACCAAACTGATTCTTTTGCCCATCATGAGCTCTAAATTTTTATTTTATTTATTTTAATCTCCTTCTTCCAGAGTCCCTGCTAACATCAAGCCTGACTACACGCAATTCCTTCATTGGCTGCATTCGTAACTTCATGATTGATGAAAAACCAGTCAGTTTTAGTAAAGCAGCTTTGGTTAGTGGTGCTGTAAGCATCAATACCTGTCCAGCAGCCTGATAGTGCACTGCATCAATTCTGAAAAGTTCCCTAGACCACAGAAAGAAAAACAGAACAAAAGCAACCATGTTCAGCAAGACAAGAAGAATGAAAATATCACAGCTACATTTGCAGAAAGCAGGAAGGGGAGTCAATTCTAATATTTACATGCAAACAAAAAATCACTGAAGAGTAAAGGGCTGTTGCTTCTGCACTTCTCTTACCATACCACAAGAGTGAGCTTTACCATTTCTTATAGTGTATGTGTGGCCAGTCTGCTACATGAAAATGTGGGATTATAAAAGAAATTAAAATTATATTAAATATGTTACTTTCAAAATAGATCCTCTACATAATTTCATTCCATATCTTAGTCACCCTTTGTTGCACAGAAAAAGATCTGCTAATGCACATTAAAGAATAAAGTTAGATAGTAGATTTACATTGCAAATACTGTTCAGAGATCTTATTGTATATTTTTAGCTTTCCATTCAACTCATTTATATATTCCTCAAATAAAATGGGGGGAAAAGAGTATACTAATTATGTAAGCTTACAAACAGTGAAAAATTAAAATTTTTATTCCACTTCTAGACTTCATGGATATGTTCTAGCACAATATGAAGACAGGATGTATATTTCTAAGACAGATGTTTTATATATATGCTCATTTACCTAAACTAGGTAATTTTAGAGTAATGCTTGCCTTAGAGACAATTCCAAATTTCAAATTTTTTCTCTGAATTTTTAAATGCACTTACATAAAAACACAGCACTAAATTAAAATATTGTGATCTCATTTGCACTAATGTTACACAAGTAAACATGAAGCATAGAAAGCAGAATCACAGTCACAGTTTCAGGTGACTCCCTCTTCATACAAACCCATGACTTCGCTGTGAGACTCCTGCAGGACTTCAGTTTACAGCAGTCATCCTCAAATAAGGAACATGTTCCTTTGGAAGATCTGCTGCTGCAGAGGAACTGAGAGTGAAATGGGAAGATGTAAACAGAAGGCAAAGGGCTGCAAATCTGAGCTATGTTATAACCATAGAAGGCAGATGGAAGTTAAGGCAGATGGGAGCTAATGGTAGGATTCAACTCACAGCAGGCTTGAACATTGAATAGACACAAGTCACTTGCACAACTTAGTCCCTTCAATGATCCTTGAACCTACAAGGAATCAAAACCATTTAGCTTTCTTTTCTTTAAACAATAAAGTACTGTTACAGAAAGTTTTACAGTTGCTGAGTAAATTATTGTTGGAACCAACACAAAATATGACCAGCTGCAAAGCAGGAAAGTATGGAATGCGAAAATAAAGGACAACAACCTAGAGACTAAAAATTAATAGGAATTCATCTGGAAAACATGTAAATGACAACTGCAATCCAAAGATCTTGAATGCATGGACAGCTGGAAGGACTACCAGAGTAAGATACATATGTAAGCACTGATCAGCAGCTTCCCTGCTACTCTCAGTAGGGTGAGAAAAGGGTTTTGACACACTGCAGCAGACTTGGCTTACTGTGGATAAAGAACTGCAAGCTCTGGATACACAGGCACAGGAACTTTCCAGCAGCTGGGACCCCATCACAGACTCTCCACTTGTCTTGAGAGTCCAGTGTTGGGTGGTAAGTGAACACAGTGTGACTCCAGCAGCCACTGCCTCTCCTTTCACCAGCCTTGTCAGCTCTGCTCATGCTTTCAGCCCCGTTCCTGTTCTGCCTGCCTCTCCTGAACATGTCCCCTTTTCTCCTCCCTGCAATTCTCAGGCAATATGCTCCAAGTGATTCCCTTTCCAACTCCTTACAGACACCTCCTACTTCTGGAAGTGATATATAGACCCTGCTTTTCATCACTTCACAGCCCACTGTTCATACCTGAGAAGCAAGAAGTAATGTATCCCTCTGCAGTCCCTCTGAATCAGGCATGGATCCCTAAATCCAGTTGCCTTCAAATGCCATCTTTGTCTCAGGCACCAAAACCACTATGTTTGCTCAGCTTTTTCCTGCTCCCAGCTACTAGCCAGACCTGGAACAGAAAATTTAGGGCTTTTGCTTTGGGAATTTTTTTTATTATTGATGTTGAGGGTGAATGTCCTCAGATCAGTAAGCCGGGTTCCCAGTGGTTACAGAGACCATGGATGTACAGCTGGGAGCAGGGGTAAAAAAGGAAGTCTCTTTCTTCCCAGTACCAGTGAGTCATTAGATTGGCTCAAAAAAAGCTCATGACATCACAACCTGAGCTAAGCTTCCTGAGGCCCTGGTCTCCAGAACCCTGTTGCTGAGAGAAAAGAACATCAGATTCCCTGCTTAGATAGGTTCGTTACAAGGATTACTGAAATTCCTTTTGAGTTGCCTGCAGCTGCTCAGCAGAGATAGCCAGGAATAGCATATGCTTGTGCCCCCTAAGAGCATCAGAGTTTAGTGAATGCTGGTATTAAGTGGAGCACTGTATGTTAACTAGTACACACATACTTGGAATGTTTTTCTGTCTTACACCTACTTCAAACCAAAGTGTATTTTCTCATATCTACATCCAAGCTCTGTGAATAAACAATCTTTCTCTTAGCTATATTTGCTGCAATGTGATTTGATTTCATTCTGTGGATTTACATTTAAGAATGACTTTTCTGATTAATCAGTCTGTTGCATACTTTTTATATGGAAAACAAAAAATACACTAAAACAGTATATGAATAAAAAACACATTAAAATTCATAAACCATTACTATTCAATTTACTTCTCTTTACTATATCACCAGGTAATCAAACACAGCAGTGTTTGTGGAGGGGATTTTCCTCAATTTTCCCTTCTAGGCTTCAGAGGCGTAGGTTTTCCCTCTGCAGGACAGGATTTCCTAAGAAAAAACACTATAAACCAGAGGATACTTGCAGACTCAGGAGAGAGCAGAAAATAATGCAAATTTCCCCATCCCCAGCATCTACATAGACCTTAAAATTACCATTTCATATGCACCAAAGAAAGCCAGTATGTGATGCATTTTATTGCACACACCTCTGCACTCATTTCAAGGCTGCTGGTGTTTAAGAGAAGGCAACTGCCTAAGTAGAAATCTTCCCAGAATTCAATTTGTCTTCTATACCTATCTTAAAAATTATAGCTTCAAAATACAAAACCCTTCATCTACAAAGATTTGGGAAAAACCTTCAAGTTCTGAGCTACATTGTCAGATTGTCCATTTCCATTTTTAACATGAACATAACTATCTGAATTCTGCAGAAACCTACAAAAAATGAGCACTGACCCTGAGGAGATTATAACTTTTCTCTGCCACCTTCAAGGTTTTAATAAGTGTTGTTATAGCCATTATATAAATCAGGGCTGCAACTACACTGTTATTGTATCCTGAAATATTCTGAAATTGGGCATTTGCATGACTATATAAGAAAGAAACCAATTTCAAGATTAAATGCTCAGCAAACTGCTTCAAAACAGAGGATTTAAATGGGATCTTGGCCCCCTCTATCTCTTACATCTCAAGATGTGTAGAGAGCTTCCTCCTCCTCAAGAATCCAGAGTATGGACAATAGCCTAACCAGAAAAATGAAAGATGAAGTGTTACAAGCCTGACAGTAATTTCCCAAAATCCAACAATTCTAAATTAAAAAAAAAACCACATAAACAAACAGAAAAAAATAAAATTACAAACAGACAAACCTTCATATGTAAACTAAGACCTTACATAAATCAAAGGATAACATTAGTTCAAATTCCAGTGTATTCTCCCTATAGCAGCATGTGGCCTAAATAGTCAAATGACTGTTATTAAAAAGATGGTGAAAGCATAGCACACATATTTAACTTGTGATGTACTTTTGGCTCTTGTTACAGCATGGGATTTAAGGGTTATTCACAGATTCACTGTGATCCATGGCAATTCATTTCCACTCAATAATATAGTAAGTTATTTATACAATTACTCAATTTGTGTTCCAAAGCTGTGGAGCACCAGTCCTGTATAACACATCAACAAAATGTTACTGAGAAATTAAGGTTAAGAAGCACACACTAGCATAAGCCTGTTGATTAAATTATCAACATAGACAAAAGGGTCTCCAAAGGGACCTGTATGGATTCATGCATTTTATGCTATGTAGATGAAGTGGAGCTTCATCTACAAAAAACAGAAAGTGAAGTGTGGGATTATTTCACAGAGTTGAGCTGACTGTTTCATTAAACCTCTGAGCATATGCATCAAGCCAAACTGGCTACTACATATCAGCTTCCTGCTCTTGGACCTCCTTTGGCAGCTAAAAAACATCCCCACATGAACATGAATCTCAGTCGCATCTCCAGTTCACAATGTTTCCAAGTTCAGAGGGAATAATCACTTTACACGTGGATCACAGATCACTTAAAATACACTGGAAGCCAAAGCACAGAGTGCCTTGCTGTAACCTCATGTTCAATAGAGTGAAACCCACTAAACTGCATCTTGATGGGACATAGAACACAAAAACCACAACTAACTTAAAGAACAAGTAGAAACCATTAGATCAAGAAGAAAGCAGGTACCGTAATATTAAGAGATTCTGTAGAATTTAAATTAAGCTTTAGAATGCTTATAAAGCAATGTTGTACTGCTTCCAACCTAAGTAAGGCAAAGACGACATGTGAAGAGAAGACTTTAAAGACATGACAGTAGGCAAGAAGTATAGAAACAGTTTGATATCTAATAGCTAGAACGGAGCACAGCCTACAAGTTTGGGCCAGTTCAGAAAAGCACAGGGAACAAAATTAAGATTCGGTTACATATAGTCTGTCCACAGAGAAATGACTACCTACTTTCCAGATTAATATTCATGTAGTTTTACACTGGTGATTAGTTTATAAAAAAGAAATGTTTGAGGCAGTATTACTATATTCATGCTGAACACGCCTGTAACACTAAAGTCATTGGTCCTTTTCACACACTTTATACATGACACTTGGGTAAGCTTGGGCCACTCAGTACTTTTTTTTTTAAGAACAATATGAATTTCAATTAAGTTTTATAAAATTAATCTGTGTATCCATTTCTTGTCTACAACACATTATTATATTGTATTGTACCATATTTTATTTGCTACAATACATATGTAATCTTTCCAGGAAAGTTTTTTAAAATACTCATGTGCTATAACTATTTTCCTGTGGATCTATAATTAATCTCTACAGGATACTAAATCTTGTCCAGAAGAAAATAAAGGATGAAAAATTTCATTTAGGAAATTTTGTTTGCATAGCAGCATTAGAAACAATATATTTGGAAAAGGAATATTTTGTTGGAAGGTTTTAGCCATAAAACCTAATGGACTACATTGTATGGAAGAGCTTTTTTCCTCCCACGGGAAGCAGAAATGCCATCTCTGTCACAAGACAGCTTTCTGCAAGCTTTTCATGGTCCACATTCTTTACTGTTTTAGTCCTGGACTTGGCAGTGCTAGATTAACAGTTGGACTCGATGGTCTTAAAGGTCTTTTCCAACCTAAACGATTCTATGATTTTGCAGCTGAGCTGTGTTGCGGACCAGTCATGCCATGCTGAGACAACAGCATCTCTACACTCTTGGTTTCTTCACTGTGGACAATTATATGCACAAGAAACATGAAACTGAGCTTAATATTCAAGCCTGGTTGGAGGCTACATTAAGGCATTTCCAAATGGCCGTTTTGTCATTTAATTTTTAATTTGTATTTTCATACCGTTTAGCACATTTCACACCATCTCCCTGAATTACGTATTTGGGGAAAATAAAGCTGTTCTTTATCGCATCATTTTTAGCCATAAAGGATAATGAACTGTAGTGTGTGGAAATACTTCTGTTTTCTCGTACAGAGACTTTATTTTAGCTCTTTGCCAGGCCTCCTGTGTCTGGGCCTTAGCCGAGACCCTGGAGCCCCTCTCAGCTCCCCCTCAGCCTCACCGAGAGTGTAAGTCGCCCACCACCCGCCCCTGCTGCCTTACGCACACCCCCGCTCCCTAATGGCACGTCCCACTGGCAGCGGGCAGGCGCCGAGCGCTCGCAGCTGAAGCGCCGCTTGGGACGTTCCACCACAGGAACTCGGGGGGCGCGGCTTCCGGGCGCCGACTTCGAAACAGGAGAGCGCCGCCGGCCTCGCCATGACCCAGTCGGTGGTGGTGCAGGGTAAGGGGGTCGTGGCGTCCCGACCTCCCGCCGCCCCCTCCCCGTGCCTGAGCCGTGTCTCTCCCCGTTGCAGTGGGACAGTGCGGGAACCAGGTGGGATGCCGCTTCTGGGACCTGGCGCTACGGGAACACGCCGCCGTCAACAAGGTAACAGCGCCGCTGCCCCGCCGGCCCGGGCCGAGCCGCCCTGCGCTGCCTTCCGCGTTCGTCGCTGTGGCTGCAGAGCGCTGTGTTTGGTTAAACTAAGACGCTTCACTGCGAGCACAACCACCCCCAGCTTCTAGTGCTGTTTAACTAGTCATGGAAACAAATTCTGAGGTTAATTGTCCAGAGACCTTGTTAAATCAGAGCGTGGGCAGTCACCAGCCATGTGAAGTTTAACGGGGATTGCCGGATCCTGCACCGGGATGGAGCAACGCTGGATTTACGAACAGTCTGGGGAATGAGATGCTGGAAAGCAGTGCCGCGGAAAGGGACCTGAGGGTCCTGGTCGGTGGCAAGTTGAACATGAGTCAAGCAGTGCCCTGGCAGCCAGGAGGGCCAGTGGTGTCCTGGGGGGAATCAGGCCCAGCATCTCCAGCCGGGCAAGGGAGGGGATTGTCCCGCTCTGCTCTGCACTGTGGCGGCCTCACCTCAAGTGCTGGGGGCAGTTCTGGGTGCCACAGTATAAAAAACACATTAAGCTATTGGAGAGTGTCCAAAGGACAAAGATGGTGAAGGGTCTGGAGGGGAAGCCGCATGAGGAGCAGCTGAGGGCACTTGGTCTGTTCAGCCTGGAGGAGACTCAGGAGAGTTGCAGTCTGCAACTTCCTCATGAGGGGAAGAGGAGGGACAGATACTGATCTCTCTTCTGTGTGGTAACCAGGGACAGGATCCGAGGGAATGGCCTGAAGTTGTGTCAGGGAGCATTTAAGTTACGTTTTAGAAAAAAGTTCTTCACCCGGAGGGTGGTTGGTCACTGGAGCAGACTCCCCAGCACCAAGCCTGTCACAGCTCAAGAAACGTTTGGACAACACTCTCAGGCACATGGTGTGACTCTTAGGGTATCCTTTGAATGGCTAAGAGTTGGAGTCTAGGTTCCTTCTGGGTTGCTTCCAGCTCAGCATATTCTGTGATTCTGTGATTGCTAATTCTGGTCAGCTTTCTCCAGCATTTCTACCCTGAAAAGCTCAGGATGTGTCCCTACAGCTAGGCATTACCAGGTTTGATGAAGTTAGCAACATGGGAGGGCTATTCGGTGCTGCTACTTTGCCACTGACAGTAAAACAAAAGGGGATACCCCCCAAAACCCACCATTGTTTTCTATGTTAGCTCATGCCATGACTTGCTGTGCAGTTTTACTGACCAAAATAGGAGCATAAAGAGGGTATAGGATTGTGCTGAGTACCCTGAACAAAAACACACTTTTCTTGCTGTGACTCTAAAGCACTTAAGGTATTTAAACTTGCCAGATCTCTTTAGCTTTATGTTGGGGTAAGTATTTTCCATGTTATCCCTCAGCAGGGAGTTCAAGAATCAGTGTGATGTGCTGTCCTTTTCGCAGAACTCCATGGGCATTGGTATCACAGGCATGGAGCTGAGAGTTGTATCAGTGATTAACTGAGTCAGCTGATGAGCAGCTCTTCAATTTAATAATTGCATTGGGATCTTTGCTTAATCTTGTGCTGAAAGATTAATTTCCTGGTTACATTCTCCTCTTAGTTTTTAATAACAACCTGATGTTTCAATGAAATGTTCTTTTTAGAGATGACTAGAAGTAGCTGGATTCAACAGAAACGTTCACTTGGTTTCAAGTGGTGAGATTTGACAGGTTACCTTCAGAGGTCATTTCCAACTTAAATTATTCCATGAAAAAGCACTGAGATTTTTTGACATTACACGTCATTTTGTGTTGTTTCCTTTTAGAAAGGAATTTATGATGAAGCCTTAAGCAGTTTCTTTAGGAACGTAGATACAAGGTAAGTTTTTATCAAGCAGCTCATGAGTTTAACATGGTAAATCAGCACTTGTAGTATCTTCTTTTAACCTAAGTAAGAGTTTTCTTCATTTGAAGTCATATTTAGCTTGTGCTAGAAAAAGATTTTGCTTTTTTTGTATTCACCTCAAAACCTTATTTTACGTTTCCATTTTATCTATATATACTTCAGTAGTTAAATGTGTTGAAAGTGTGTGGGTTTGTTTCGCTTTTCTTTTGTACCAAACATTGACAGTCAGGATCTGATAGCTTTTGCCGTTGCAAATCACAACCAGATTGTGTGCCCTCTGAATACCAACAGAGCAGCATTTCTTGAAGAGTCGTAAGAGGAATTGTATATAGGATAGTCAGAAAAAACTGACAGTTTTTTAAATCTTATTTATCTGACTATTTTGTTACCCAGAGTAGTGTCTATAGTTGTTTTTTCTAAGTTAACCAATTCATACCCTAAAACTATTCAGTCATCTCTTATCTATCCAATTACAAAAATCTTTGCAGTTTGCAAGAAGAAAATGTGTATTTGGGATATCCTGTTGCACTTTAATTAATAAAAAAACATTTGACCAACTTCTGTTTCCTTCCATTATATGAAAAGGTTGCAGTACAGCATGTGATTTTAACTAGAATAGCATTGAAATTCAAATTGTTTTATCTTAAATTTTACCTCTTTGAAAGGACATTGCAAATGTATGGAAGTTTATTATTGTCATTCCTTATGGATATTTCCTAGAATATTTTTTTTTTTGAATCAAGAAAATTTGATCATAAAAAATGTCTGTTTCTGTATGTGCCAGATGAAACCAGAAAATTTGTAACTGACAGATTGGCTGCAATAGAAATATCTGTTTTCTCTCTGAGCAACCTGGTCTAGTGGAAGGTGCCCCTGCCCATGGCGACGTGATTGGAACTGGATGATCTTTAAATTCCCTTCCAACCCAAATCATCCCATGGTTCAAGAACATGGGGATTTTTTTCAGCAATTGAATCCAAGTGATTCAAGGTGTGGTCTGGCATGAAAGATCACAAAGACAATAGTAAGAAAAAGAAATGTTGTTTTGGGGTTCGTTTTATTTCCTCTTTGAATGTTGTTAGTCCCTGAAGAGAAATTCTCTAGGTGGATTTACTGGTACCGTAGTGTACTCCTATAGGTGTTGTGTAGGCCAGAGGAATCACAGGAGTATTGGAGGCTGCTGTGAGCTGCTCACCTAATGAGAAGTGTCTGGAGACCATCTTTGAGTGAGAAGGTGGAAAATCCTTGTGGAATCCAGTGCAGGCCTGTACTCTCTTCCCCTTGTTCCTGATGGGACTCAGTAGGCTCAGAACATTGGTGCTGTGGTTTTAGCTGATGTTTTGTGGATATAATGGTGGTTGAATGTAGAACGATCTAAGACATGCTTTAAATTTAGGCTTGGCCAGCTCCGAGATTAGGTAAATAATGGAAGAGAAAATAAGATCCCTCTTCCAGTATCCATGCCTTTTTTCCCCTGTGTTGAATATAGTTCTGCCAGACCATACTAACTCATCCGTTGAGTGGGAAAAAATGTGATTGTAACATAATGTATAGTCTGCTGTGCTGGCTCAGCACAACCAGTCCTGGGAAAGGAGGAAGATTTAGCTATGCCAGCCCGGCAGGATTTCTGAACTGGTAAATCATAATAAGCAGAGTAAATCAAGCACAGCGCTGTGCTGGTGCTCTTGCAGAGCTTTCACACCTCGAGCACAAGCCCAGTGTTGTTCTACTGAAAAGCTCCTGGGGAGCTTTGTTCTAGTGTGTGATGGGGATACACATCAAGCGCTGATAAAAGATAATCCTTCCCAGTTTTGGCAATGCTTGGAGAATTCCTACAAAGCAGAGGCTGTATGTGAGAGGAAACTTTTAATGCTTATCTCCTCGGCTTCTTGAAGTAATATTTAGGATAATTCCGGTTGGGTTGAGATCATGTCCTGTAATTGTATTACTTTCAGGAATTATGAGATCTTAGCAGCATGTTCAGGGTGTTTCTGTTTGTTCGCATTTTCGTAGCCCTCCAAATACAAAATATAAAAGGTAACATTTTATTGTAGTGTATATATATGTAATGCTACAAATTTGATCTTAGCTTTTTTCTGTTACTATTTTTTTTTTAGAAGTGGTGATTATGGTCCTGATATTTACAAAGGAAAAATCTGCTCTTTAAAAGCACGAGTAAGGCAATCTATAAAGGTCACCCTTTTTACATTGAATATTTATGTCCAAATGTGTGGGAATTTTCATGAAGTCCTTAAAATTGCATACAGGTTTAAATACTGCTTTCAATAGTAAAATTTCTAATACTAACTTTTATTAATGCAGTAATACAGTTTTCTGCCAGTCTTGTTGAGTAATTTAAATTGGAATTTTAGTAAAATGTTTGCAGATATTATTAACTAAGGATTGGGTTTCTTTGAGCCACTTTAAATGATTAAGAAGCAGGGAAACTTGAAACATAAAAATATTTTAATTTCTTTATTCCTAAGTGGTGGGGCAAAACGTTATAAAATCTTAACAGAATTTCATCATCTGAAATGCTGTCCTATTGAATGTCTTCTGGCAAATCAGCTAAGGTGAATCTAGTTGGTCTCCTAGTTAACAGCTGGGAGGGGGAAGGTTTCTCTGGAGCAGAGTAGAAACAGAATTCCTTTTATATTGTAAAGAATTTTATATTTCTTTGTATGATTATTTCAAGGGTGGTTTGCTTACTGACTGAATTTTAATTCTTTCCATTCTCAAAGGCACTCTTGATTGACATGGAGGAGGGTGTGGTAAATGAAATTCTACAGGGACCATTGAGGGATGTGTTTGATAGCAAGCAACTTATCACAGATGTTTCTGGTTCAGGAAACAACTGGTGAGAACCTCTTTAGAACACATTTCTTAGCAGCTAATTAGATGGCATTTGAAAGGGGAAATGATAACTAGTTTTCTGTGTTCTGCACCTGGAGAGCTGCAGCATTTTACCAGCAAACTTGGAGTCACTGTTGCCTGGAGGAGGGCTTTGAAAAGGCTCTTACAGAAGAATAATTCTGCTGATATATCATTTTGTCTTTTTTTCATTCCTCTTTTTTGATTTTCTTTACAAAAGAACATGCTTTTTTTTTTTGCTTCTTTGGCATTCAGCTGCTTTCATTGCTTAGTCGAAGCCATAATCTAGTTTGAGACTGTGCAGCTACTGTGGAAATGAGATATATGAACAAATGCACTTCTGATTTCTAAGCACCCCAGAGTCTGGCTTTGTGCATATAAACTACATTACCAAAAGAGAAATTCAGAAAAAGGTTGATTAACATAATGAATTCCAAATTTTCATGGAGACCTTAGTGTGCTCTAATAATATTCACTTCACTATAGCCTGGAAAGCAAATCACCAGCAAGTGTACCAAAAGAGAGTGCAATATGGGGGAATAAAACATTCTGTAACTTTACCATCTAGCAGACAAGTGTGTTGAAAATGAGCTGTGTGGGAGTTTTTTTTACTAGTAGCAACTGACTTGCATAGTATGCAAAAGATGATCTGTACATTTATTACACAGGGATATCTCTATTGCTAAGGACTATATCGTTTTCATTTCATTACTACAATTAGATCATCCAGTGTGGGAGTTTATTTACTTCTCAGTACAGAATAGTAAGTGCACCCTCCAAAGCTGTGAATTTAGAGCTGTTTGCATCCTCAAAGTTAAAACCATATCCTGACTCCCATGTTCTCATATGTAGTCACATCTCAGAAGCTCTCACAGATGAGGTGTTGCACCCAGTTTTGGACTCTGAACTCTAAAATGTCACAAACTATAAGTTAAAATAAAAAATTAAAAGTTTGATTGTTGGGAGGTTTTTTGAAGTACTTGTCTTATCCTTAGGGCTGTAGGTCATAAGATATATGGCTGTCAGTACCGGGAAAACATAGTGGAAAAGCTGAGGAAAACAGCTGAACATTGTGACTGTCTACAGTGTTTCTTCATCATTCATTCCATGGGAGGTGGTAAGTAATCTTTTTATGGTGAGTATGATTGCAGTAGCCACAGATGAATAAAAATATACATGGATCTTGAAAAGAAAATCAGTACCATAATCTACATCATTCAGAATGCAGATTAAAAAAATTAGCATAGTCCAATTAAGTGGGCCTGTAATTATTTATCACTTGTTTTGTTAGAGCACTGAGGAGCTCCAGTGTGCTACCCAGAACAAAAATGCAGCTAAACTTCTAAAGATGAGGCAGAGAGTAGATCAAGACAGGTACCAAAGACAAACACTGCAGTATCACTGATCAGAAGAAGGGTCAGTGACCTCTGAACACTGACAACATTGTCATAATCAAGTTAGTTTTAATTGTGGGGAAAGAGTTTTCCAGAAGGCTTTGAAGGAGACTTCTAATGTTGCTTAACTTCAGAAAAACTTTGTTTTTCTGTTTTCCGTCCACGTGATTCTCTTTAATCCAATCCAGTTACTTTGTTAATAAGCCAGAAGGGAGAATCGCGTTGCCATTAAGCCTTCCTACCCCAGAAACCTGAGAGTAGCATGTACTATAAGTGGTTATGATGTGGAAAAAGACACAGAAAATAGCTCTAAAGATGAAACAAGGGTTTTGTCAAGGGCCTTTTTTGTGGCCATTTGCTTAATTTAAGAGACCCCGCAGATACTGTTTCTGTTATTGTGAAAACTGCTGTCTTGTTCATAGATTAAATTGTCTGCCACTGAGAATGTGGCTGAATATTTAGAAAAAGACCACAGTTAAGTTCTCTGTTTTGAACTCAGGGCTGTGGGCTTGGTGTTAATGAGGAAAAAAAGGCTGTGTGCTGGGGGGAAGGGGCAGTTCTGTTTTTACTGAAGAATGAGAAAACTTCATAGAGAAACCCTAGAAGGAAAATAAGTATTGTTTGGGGCAGTTAAATGCTTTTAAGCAAATGTTGTGTTTCATAATTCAAATTAAAGAATTGAAAATAAGTAGAAATACTAGGTCAGAAAAATGTTTGTTGTGTAATAGGACTTCATGGTTTGCAGAAATTTTTGAGACCGAATACTTCACCCTGTCTGACATACTGTGGGAAATAGTTTTATTACTTAATTATTTTCCTGTCTGGGAGAAACTTTCCTGCCTTAATTACACTTGAGTAGCCTCTCCTGTCAGCCAAATGCTTCAGAAAATATTCCTTAATATATATAATTGAAAAGTTGTATGTCTTCTACATGAGTCTTAGCCCCTAAGATAACATGGGCATCCTGTCCTCTCTCATTCTGTCTTCATTCAAAATTAGGGACAGGATCTGGTCTTGGAACTTTTGTACTAAATTTGCTTGAGGAGGAATTCCCGGAAGTGTATAGATTTGTTACTTCAGTTTATCCCTCTGGTGAAGATGATGTTATTACTTCTCCATATAACAGTGTTCTGGCTATGAAGGAGCTTAATGAACATGCAGACTGTGTACTACCAATAGAGAATGAAGTAAGAAATAATATTCTATTTCTGTAAATTTTTTTATTAGACAGTGGAAGTGTCTCTTCCTTTTCTGTACTGATTTGAGTACCAAGTCTCCAAAAGCATAATTTAAGTTTTAAAATAATAATTGAACTTCTAAGTCACTTGCAAGCTTATGAAATGAACATGGGTACCACTAAAACGTTGCTCTGCTCATTCAAAGTAAGGTAGAGTGAATCTTTTCATGTCTATTTCAAGGTAAACCGTGAAAAGCTTCTATTTACTGAGAGTGTCTTCTCTTCTTTTAACAATCAATTTGTGCATAGTATTAGTAGGGTCCTGCAAGAGAAATTACTAACCTCCCCAGATTCCACCAAACTTAATTGTGCTTAAGTGATTAGTGATACAGGAATCATAGATATGCCTGACCTTGCAAAGTGCTAGATTGATTTGAATCTAGCTTCAGTGACTGTCTTGTTGTTTGCTCGTGAAAAAAAGAAAGAGAAAGTGAAATATACCTAGAGACTATATTTTTGTTTCACAGGTGTTATCTGCTAAAACTACATTTTAAATTTTCATAAGGATTTTGAATAGTTGAATAAAATTCACACTTCCGAGTCAAGCTGTGTACATATTTGTGATATGTAAGGCATAGACTTTTAGAAACACTTCAGTCAACCAGAATTGCTCAAAAGTTGGGCTTAGATGTATCAAAGGTGTAATCTTTGAGCTAACAGTACAATGTCTGAGCTTTCAAGATTATTAGAAATGAAAAATTGGGGTACTGAATTTGAAAGTTCTGTATTCAAGACTACTTCTGTGTTTTTTTCCCTCTCTCTCAAAGTCTCTGTTTGAGATAGTTAATAAAATTCATCAGATAATCAATTCTGGGAAGTTAGGCTCAACTGTGAAGCAAAAGAGCTTGGTAACATCAAGTGCAGGCAGTGCGAAAACACTACAAGAGAAGCCATTTGATGCAATGAATAACATTGTAGCCAACTTGCTGCTGAACCTGACAAGGTAAAGTTACAGGTTATTCCTCTGTAACAAAGGATTGCTGGAGGTGGTGTGTGCTGTGAATATGCAGGCCTGCATCAACTTGAGTAATATTAATTGGTTTTCATTCAATATGAGCCTTTTTAAGAATTGGTTACTAAATGCTAAAGTATTTTGAATTATTCAGATGGTAGTGGTGCTGCTTTAGCTGTGATGGTCTTATAACTGAAGTAAGTTTATAGGCAGGATATTGTTTTCCACTCGTGCTTAATGGAGCCCATGGAGGTTTGCCTTTCTAGGCCAGTTGTATTATTTTATAAATATTGTCAGATCATTTTTGCTGCTTCCTAAACTGGCTATTGCTGCAAGAAATATACTCTCGGAGTATTGGCCTGTTTTTCTTTTAAACAACTTGTCAGGAATGCTAAGTCACATGTGTTTTATTATAGCCTCTTTAGTAAAAGTGGTATTAATTAACTGGTATTAACAAAGTGGTATTAATTAACTGGTATTAATCATTATTAATACTGAAAATCAGTGCTAAAGACTACAATTGGGAAACAAGGAATCATTTTTAGTAATTTATTGTTCTTTAATGGGAGTATCAGTAAATAAGACATAGCACTGTTACTGCCAGATGTGAAAGTTTTGTAATTATACTTTAACGCTTGCTTGAATGCTGTGCTGTTTTATAGTTTTATTGTACAGAACAGTTGAAAAATAGATTTCATAGAAGTTTACATAGAGAAGTGATTTACTTAGTTTATAGCAGTTTCATAACAGTTTGTTAATTTTTCAGCTCTGCTAGATTTGAAGGTTCCCTAAACATGGATCTTAATGAAATCAGCATGAATTTGGTTCCATTTCCTCGGCTTCATTATTTGGTTTCAAGCTTGACTCCTCTGTATACACTGGCAGATGTTAATATACCTTCTAGAAGGTAAGAAAAAATATTATTGGAGTTTCACATTTAAAGCTTAATTTCTTCTTCTTCAATAGTTTTCACTAAAAAAATCCATTCTGTAGCAAAACCAAGGGTGGAAGTTCTAAAACTTGTACGTCTGCCACATTTTCAAGTTAATCCTGCTGATTTGTGGAACATCTGTCATCCCTTTCTCTGTAATGGTTGAACCACTAAACTTGACATCCTTTTAATCTCTGCTGGAAGTGTTTCTGTTGGGAAAAAGTGTTACTTAGAACCCACATCACAAGTTCTTTTGAGTAACAGTTTGCACTTGACTGACAAAATATCTAAAGACAAACAAGGGATTAATGAGACTCTTTGGGGAAATAACAGCATCTTACTTCAGACTGGATATGCAGTGAGCCTATTTAACATCTTATTGTAATGATAAGCTCATGTGTCAAATTTTGTGAGATATTTATTCCTCTGACATAGCAGAAAAATAACCAGTTAAAATAGATTTTACAGGGTTTAGTGGATTATGTTCAGTCAGCAAGAAGTCCAAATAGTGATAGAGGCAGCTAAGGGTAAGTGATGTAAGTATGCAAAATGGAGAAGAGGGCATGACCACCCTTATTTTCCAATGGCAAGTTCTGGAAGTCAGATCTGTTGAAAACACCTTGAGGAGACAGCACAGTGCTGGGGGAAAGGTAGCAGACTACAGGGCAATGATCAGTCAAGGATGTTTCAGAATGAAGTGGGAACAGCAATATTTTTGTCTCCTTTATTTACTTGGTTTTTTTAATAGGCAGATTGTGGCAGAGGTGATATAACAAAAAAGAAATAGAGATGATAAATGCAGAGCATTTGGGACAAATGGAAGAACAGCTTAGATGTTGTGTGTCTGCAGAACGCCATCTTTGATATCCCACAGTACAGTGAAACTTGGTTAAGGAAGTAAAGAGAGAAAGAACATGATCTGCAATGTCATCTTTTAAAGCAGTCATGTGTGATAAAATTAGAATAAGTAGATTAGACAAGTATGTATAGCCTGTCTTTTCCCAAATCATTAATCAAAAAGTTAATACAGTGCTATGATTCATTGATCCTTTTAAATAATGAAGTGTAACAGGCAAGCAATCAGTTCTGTAAGGGTCAGCAGCACTTTGATATTCCTTGTCAGATCCTTCCCAGTGACATTGTCCACTCAAATTGCCACATAATTAGAACCCCAAGCAGTTAAATCCTTTTGCAGAATTTTAAGACTTTGTAACTATTGGCCTCAAATTGCCTTTATAAAGGCAACTTCTCTGACTCAACAGTGGCTTGTAACCTGAGGAAGAAGAGAGGAAAAAAATGAATCCGGTGTGTTTTTAGAAATTTCTAATGACAGTATATGTGCATACATAATTTATGGTCCCGGGTTAAATGTACCTTTATCCAGAATTTTATGAACTTTTGAACCCTGAGGGTGGGCATTCTTCAGAACTTTTGTATCCTACTTTAGTAAGAGTAGGTAACTGTTTTCGTTTCACCCAGGTTGGATCAGATGTTCTCAGATGCGTTTAGCAGAGATCATCAACTAATTCAAGCAGATCCAAAGCACAGCCTCTACCTCGCCTGTGCACTTCTGGTTCGAGGAAATGTGCAGGTTTCAGACCTTCGCAGAAATATTGAAAGGTTTGTAACAACACACAAAAAAGTCATGGCATCTGTAATGGAACTGAAAGCAGTTGTCCAGAGCATTCCAACTTTTCATTTGAAGAGTTTCAATACCAAACCAGTTTACTCCAGCATACTTTTCTTAATTTCAGAAGGGGCGAAAATGTAATTAACTTACGTAATGAGTGAGAATAAGTCACAGTATTCCTGGATTTCCAAATAAAGGGAGATGCTGCTCCTCTCTTTTTCGAAATTGCAAAAGAAAGCCATGTTCAGCCTTCCAGGGGTCTCCCAACAGCAAAGGATGTTGGAGGAATAAGTTCTGTAGAGGAAGTTTGTTTTTGCTGAAGAGAAGGCCCCTGTCTTTCAGGGTTACTTTCATGTCGGTAGGAAATCATCTTTATTTTAACAACTCTGTGTTGTTAGCACCCATTTTCTACCTTTTACAGTATTGAGCTACATAGATGTAACAGGAAAGGCAAGCAAAGCTTCACATACAAAATAGAATTTGTAGGCAGACGGGGTGCATGGGGAAAATTTCTGAGAATCTAAAGTATTTCACGTACTTCAAAACTACAGGTAGACTGATTGTCCCTATGCAGTTTTAATCTACCCCTTTACTAAATCTCAGAGTGCTTGAAGTCCCTTCTGTAGAACAGGTACTTGTAACTTCATTTTTCAAATCCCAGTATATTAAATAAACCAAACAGAATTGATGTTTGCAATTCAAATTTAAAATAGAGACACAATGGTTTAGTCTGAAATATAAAATGTCTTATTCACAGTTATAGTTATAACTGTCGTCCTTAATCCCAAGTGCTTAAATGTTAACCTTTTTTAGACTGTTAGTTGAGAAAGGAGACTTGGCCTTTGTGTTCTTTATATTCCTTAGGTAACTAAGTTTTTCTGTCACAGGTTGAAGCCTTCTCTGCACTTTGTCTCCTGGAATCAGGAGGGCTGGAAAACTGGTTTGTGTTCAGTACCTCCTGTGGGCCATTCCCATTCCCTTCTGGCCTTAGCAAACAACACCTGTGTAAAACCAACTTTCATTGAACTCAAAGACAGATTTGTGAAGCTCTACAAGAAAAAGGTGCAACTCTTATCATTAGTTTATCCATAGTCACTAATCATTAGCATCTTACACTATTGGAAAGCAAATCTTAGTGTTGCAAAGGGACGGCTTATAATTAACAGCCCAAGGGTTTTATTTGTGTTACCAGTCAAGGAATCATTCCAACAGTTGCCACATAAAAAGTGTAAACCCCTTATTAATCTGTACCTATCTGGCAACATCACACAATCATAGAATGGTTTGGGTTAGAAGGAACCTTGAAGATCATCTAGTTCAAACTCCTCTGCCTGAGATAGGGACATCTTCCACTAGACCAGGTGGCTCAAAGCCCCACCCAGCCTGCCCAAGAACCAGGGATGGGGCATCTACAATTTCTCTGGGCAACCTTCTCCAGTGCACAGTAAAAAAAATTCTTCCTAATATCTAATCTAAACCTTGGTGTCCACCAAGCTTTCTCTCCCTTCCCTTCCTCAGCAGGACAGGAGAAAAGTACAGTGAAAAATTCGTGGGTCAGGATAAAGACAGGGAGATCACCCACCAGTTAGTGTCATGGGCTAAACAGACTTGGCATAGGGAATATTAATTTAATTTATTGCCAATAATAGCAGAGCAGGACAGCAAGAAATAAGAGCAAAACTGAAAACACCTTCACCCCCACTCCAGTGCCTTCTTCCCAGCCTCAGAATTCCACTTCTGTTCCTTCTTCACTGATCTTAGTGTCTGCAGGGCTGTTTCTCTCACATTTTCCTGGATCTTCTCTCTCGCAGCTGTTGTGCAGCACTTTTACCCCTTGTTCAATACATTGTCACAGAGGCATCACCAGCATCACTAATGGGCTCAGCTGCAGCCAGTGGCAGATCCATACTGGAGCGGGTTGGGATGGTTCTGTTCAGCATGGGGGCAGCTCCTGTTACCTTCTCACAAAAGCCACCCCTGCAGCTGTGAGCTCCTCCTGCTACCAAAACCCTGCCATGTAAACCCAATGCACAGCTGGCCAGGTGTACCCAAGAAGACAAAATGAAAAGATGGGTGTTTAAGAAGTCAGTAATATCAGCTGTGGTTCACTAGGGGATTGTTACCAAAGTTGCCAAGTGTTTAAACAAGGGATGTTGTGATATATGTCTTTAAGTCTTCTTTCGACAGTGCTTGCACTCCCCCCTTCAGTGCAGGCTAAATAGTACTTACTGAACCGGAGCAATTAAATACCGGGAAGAGGATAACACTGAATGTTTTTTATTCTCTTAGGCTCACCTTCACCATTATCTGCAAGTAGATGGGATGGAGCAAAGCTCTTTTTCAGAAGCTATGTCCTCCTTGTCTGACCTAATAGAAGAGTACAATGAACTGGATGCTGCAAAAGGTGAGCCTAGAATAGATCCTTCAAGACTGAAGATAGCTGTTTAAAGAAGGAAGAAGTGATTTTAAAAAACAACAACAGAAAAGCACTTTCCATAAGCATCCAGCCTTCGGTTAACGAGAACAACTTGCAGCATGCTTGGCTACTGTAATTCCAAAGTGGGACTAGGACAACAGCTTTCTTACCTCAAGAGGCGTCATTAAGTGGTGAGCCATGCCTGTAAGAAAGATTTGAAGGCACCTAATTGTGGCTGCTATCAGTAAGAACAGTAATCCTACCTGTGGAGTAAATTGACACACCATGTGCTGTGAAGAAGAGACATTGTAGCAGCTGAGAATGTAATTATTTTCTCAGACTTTCAGCTTATGGTAAACTAAAGGTAGGTCTTGCTTCAAAGAAGGATCACTATTGCTAGATTTAGTTTTTAACAAGCAACTACGAAGAGAAGAAAAGCCCATGTAGTCTTTTCAAAGATGAAAGTAAGTCTCTAATGAAACTGCTTTCTTTACACTTTGCAGTAGGCATTTCAGAATGCTCTAAGCTATATTCCTTGCTGTAGTATTTTTGCTTCTATGTTGTACTTGGCTATATTAGAGCATTCTCAGTTGATGCCAAAATTGGCAATAACACAAAATTCAAAAAAAGAAAAATTGTTTCAAGTATTATACTTGGAATATTAATCTTTTAATGATTCATATTCATGAATGCTGAGTTGCACTTGATAATGAGATAATACAGAATACCTCTGAGTGAGATGTGGTTATAATGAAGTTATAATGACCATTTGGAGAAAAAAGCTTATGGCCTTGAAAGAATGCAAATAAAATAGATGTTTTAATATTTATAATTATCAGGGTAAGCAGCTTTTATATTACAGTAAGAACTTTTACAAAATAGAATGTACAGCTATTTCCAGTGAACTGTTACAAATCGGAATGGATTGATACAATCATTTCTTGAAATCTGAAGTCCTTCTAGCAGAGTTGGATATGTAAGTAAGCACAATTTTCAGTGTAAAAGCCCAGAAATATTCAATAAAGTATTGTGATAGCATTTGTTGAGAGTATTTTTTTAGAAAGTGTTCTAAAAATAGCAATTTTCTTAAAATCTTGCATCTCTTATCTGCAGTTGCCCACTTATTTGTTCCTTTACACATGCAGCGTTTATATGCACAACACTAGAGAAAGACCATCTGGTGAGAAAAGCAGTCTGAGCTTAAAGTTGATGACTTTCTGTTTCAAAACAGCATTGATGTGTTTTACTATTGCAGATGTATAGCAGAAGAGGTTAATTTAAGAATGAGAAATGATAGATGAAGTGTTACAGGACAATTTTTTTCGTAATACTTTAGAGCACGTATTTGTCTTTGTGGGTAACAACTTGTTACAGAGGAGTATGAAGCTGTCTTGCTGCGCCTTTCTTAGTTACCAGAAGTTCTTGTTTGGGCAGGACTGGTGTTAGATACATCCTTCTCAAGAAGGTAAAAACAGTTACGTTTAAAAAGACTCCCTCTCCTGTTTTCCAGGTGCCATTTAATAAATGAGTGAATATTCATGTATGTAGTTTCATTATAAGCACTGCTGTGGCAGGGGGTGTGAATGTGCTGTTGCACTCTGTGTGTTACAGTCAATGGTGTAATTTGTCATAGGAGTTTGAGCTGGGAAAATATATCTCCCGGAGCACTGCAAATCCTCTGGCACACACACGATGTTATCCACATCATCCTCCACCTGAAAAAGCCTTCGTTGGGACACTCAAACTGTACAGTGATCATTTTGGATTTATTAGGAATGCAGCACCTCTTGTCCAAGCACATTCCACAGAAAGTTAGTTTGTATCTTTGAGTAGTTGAGCATCCGGAGAAAACTAGCTTCTCTGCTGTTGGAAGCTGGAAAGTTGGTTGACATGTTTTTCCCTTTGGAATCTTTTATATTAAAAAAAAAAAAAAAAAAAAAAAAAAAAAAAAAAAAAAAAACCTGAACATTAAAAGCCGCTCATGTAAGAAGAAGTTGTCACATTTACTTGGAAATATCTTGAAAGTTACTCAATCTGAAAGCTGCCTGATTTTTCCTTTATCAGTCAACAAATAGAAAATATTTTCAGAGTGACTACGCATCAAGACAGCATTAGCAGCACTTATATTTCAGGACATTACTTTCTTTTGTTTGAAATTGCACATCTGTAGTTTGCTATTAAAACCTGAAGATTGACAGTAGAAAACATAGAAGAGTTATTTTCAAACCCGTAAGAAAGAAAGAAGTAAATGTTTTATTAGTTCTTGCTAATACATCCATTTTTCCATGAGTTTCAATATTTTAATTTTCTATGAGGAATTAATTTTTTGCTAGAAAATACCTTTACTTTCTTCAGCATATTGGTCAGACAAGGCTGGATTAAGCATAATCTCTTTTCTTTTTTCATTTCACATTTCGTATTGTCGTTGGTCACTCTGCTGGATATGCCCATGCCACAGGTCCTGGAACAGGGTGTCCAGGGAGTTGCCTGTATGAGGCACTTTTTCTTCAAAACTAGCGGTAAGCTTCTGTAAGCTAAGACAGCAATATTTTATTTATGCAGCCCCAAAAGGGTAAATTGAAAATACAAGGATAATAATTTGATTTCTGTTCATAAAGGTACTTCTGTAGGTAAACCTAAATATGAGACATAAGTAACATTTGTACAAAATTCAGCTGAGCTGCAGTTAAACTTTGCTGACACTGGATACTCAGATCATAGCAAGGACTATGAAACAGCATGTGTTATATGGTCTTCCAGTTTCATGTGATGGAAATGTGTGAAGAGAGTTAATTGTGGGATTTTTATGAAATGTCCAGATTTGATTTTCTTTCAGGCCAAGCATAGCTTGTAAAGGCTGCTGAAGACATTAATATTTGTGTTGTCTTTGTAGATATTGATAAGACTTTAGGTTTTGTATTGAGGAATAAAATTCTCCAATCACTTTTAGATACCACTAAAAAGCCTGAGGGTTGGATTAGGTGAAGTATACTTAAAAAAAGAAACAAAATTGCAGTGGAAAAGTTCTGCAAAAAAACCTATGTGGAATCTGTGCATTTATTTAAGAGCACAGGCAGAATTACCTGGAATTGCCAGAACTGCTGTCTGCTTTCCAGAATACTTGGAAAGTAGACAGCAATTGAAAGACATCATTGAAGCAAGCAGTTTGAAAGCCTATCACAGATCTGCAACAAATAAAGGAAAGTTAAATGGTTGTTTGTACTTGATACATTTTTTAAAGTATGACCTAGTTACATCCCTGTGTATCTGAATTAGATAAATCAAATTGAAATGGAAAGCCAGAAAACAAAGCAAGAGGAGTAAAATGAAACTTAGCACTTCTTATCCACTTGAACAGAAAAAGGACTTTTCAAAATACATATTAGCTCATTGAGCCATCCATTAAATTAATGGACAAGTTGACAAGATACTTCTGCTGGACTGTGAAATGGAAGGGGTAAGACTTGACTTTGAAGAAAAATGTCAAGGTGTTTTTCTTCAGAAGATTCCCAAAGAACAGCATCCTACAGCACGTACAGCCAGCACAGGGACAGGGTGTTGAGTCCCTGAACCAATCCCAATAGAAAGCATGCTTTGCAAGCTGGGTGTCTGCTCTGTAGGTTCTGCTGTGCAGCTGATCCAAATTCCAGAATAAATGGTGTTGTGTTGCCAGTGCCAGTTGTCAGTGAAGGAGTTACTGAAGGCTGGACTTTAGCTTATAGATCCACTAAAGGACTACAAAGTAAATGGCTTAATGCTGTTCTCCAGATATCTGAAATACATTAATTGGTTTGTGGTGAAATGTATTTCAGAGGCTCAAATGGTTTGGTTGCCATTGTTTTCAATGCATTATGGTCTCTTTTCTATCAGATTAGCACTGTTCTCTAGAAATTAAATCTCTCTTTACTTGAAGTCAGTTGCCTTACCCACTGCATGTTTATACAACAGCATTAATTGTATTTCTGTTAAAGGCTTTGATAGAAGATATAGGTATTGTATCATAATTTTAAAGTAAAGATGAGCTTCTCTTTTTTATTTTGGCTTACTTGCATAACCACTGCTTACGTGTGAGAAGTTGTCCAAACTGAACTTCAGATTTTGTAAGCAGGTCTATTTATCTGCAGATTGATTGACTTATGTGCATCTACTCAGCAGCTTTTGATGAAGGTTTCCTGATAAGCTTTGCAATCCTTTTAGTTTTATTTTATGATGGTGATTCAAGCTGCCACCAAATAAATGGCTCTGCCTTCTGGTACCTTCATTAGCTGTAACAAAGATGACTTTCACCATGGAAAGTTGCACATGCACAGGGAAGGAGATGGCACAAGCATAGGCAGCTGTGGCCAGGGAAGGGCTGGCAGAGCTGCTTCTGGCAATGGTGCTTCCTTAGAGTGAGAAAGAGAACTAGTGTTAGCAGCAGAACAAGAACAAAGTTAAAGGGAATATCAACTGACCCTGGCAGAATTGCATGGACAAGCTTATGAATGCTTTTGATCAGACTGAATAGAGAAGAAACTGGGGGGAGTATTGTTCTGCAGTGACCTAAAATTTGTGAATGCAGGAAAGCCAATAAGGCAATTTTTATCATTTTCTGCTTTCTATTGAAAGAAGAGGCCTGTATCATGTTAATGTATGTATGTGATAAACCAAGCTCCCTAAGACCCCAACACAGGAAAAAGTGGGACAGTTCCCAGGCTGTAAAATGGCTGTCCACCAGCATCCCTAATTGGGCTGATCTGATGAGTAGTAAACCTCTGCAGAAAGATGCCTTGGCCAATTCCCTGGTGACAGAGCCAAAAGCCTTTTTGCTTTTCACATTCCTTAGGTTTGGAGAAGTAAGTCTGTGACCTGAGAGTAAGAGGGGTAAGGGGACACAATAGGGACCCTGGCAAAGGCCTTGAGCAAGAATTGGGCAAGTGCCAGTGCGCTGGCTGCTGGAGCCGGAGACAATAAATGCAGATAGGCTCATGTACAGAGAAGTTTACCATTGTAGCTAGGCTCACCTGACATCAGTCTGTAGTTGGTTGATTGAAGTTGCTTGTGCTGTCCTGGGCTGCATATGGATTGTCCAGGCTTCTTTGTGCCTGTGACCCTGGCACAGGGACTTCCTGCTAATCTTGGTGTGAACACAGGGGTACATCCAATTGTACCACTGACACACAGGCACTTATAAAGCGGATTAGGCTGAAAGGTCTGCCCATTGGCATAATAAACTCCATTGATCTCACATCCTACAGCTACCAGATCTGAAAATGGTGAACAACAGTTACTAACACAGGAGAAGCATGTGGGTCTTGCTTTGCAGAGTGCTAAAATGTGGTCAGTCTTTATAGCATCCACAGCTTTTTAAATTAGCCACTAGTGTGTCTGCTAATAATAACAGGCTTGGGCACAATGAACTGGCCTCACTAATGTAGGTAAGTTTAAATACAGTCCCAGCCCTACTCTCAGATTCACTGACTGAGCAGCTGGTGGAGTAAATTACGATAAATTCCTTAGCACAGAGCTGTGCAGCACCTGCAAGCAGAGTTTTCCTCCAAAACCATTCACCTGGTGATCCCCACCCTCTTGGATTTCAAAGAGGGAACGTGAAGGAACAACTTACATGCACACATGCCGTTTTCATACTTAGGCTCATCTTCCGAGTAGTCGCAGTAGAGCCCTTTGTGGGGATCACAGACATCCACTTCGTTGCAGGCCTCTCCTGCCTGCTTGGCACAGACCTTACAGCAGCCACAGCCATCCTTCACCAGGCTGACCCCGGGGGTGCAGGCTGGCACCGGCAGGCATCGGCACGGCCAGTGGCAAACCTTCTTGCGCTGGACTTCACCAGTTTCTGAAAGTTTATCTCCAGGCTGCTCTAGTGGGCTGTGGAAAAACTTATGCACAGTGGGCTATTTTGAGCACTGAATGCCTTATATGTAGCTGGAATAGCATAAAATGAAGCCAAGATGGAAAAATTATCAAGTTGCATGAAGATACATAACATTTCTCATCTCACAAGATCAAAAAGTGAGAGGCTGTGAGGATTAGGTAGAAGGCAGAGGACCATTTTCATCAATATACTGAGATGTTCCACCAGTAAGCCTTGCCTACTGTTTGGTCAAAACACAATTCACTGGTTTTTCCTTTGCCTTCTATTGAACAAAACTGAACAGAAGTTTAAAAAAAGTGGTTTTTTAAGTACCTGGTGGTTTTATTGTAAGTATTCCTTCCTGCAAACCTTCTATCAAATTATTTAGCTTTTGATTCCTCACATTGTTTTATAGCCAGCCACAGTCCTGTGTGCCAGTTCTGATGGCAAGACCCTTTTAAAATAGGGAACCTCTTTTGAATGTTACTTTTGCTCCAAAATTTGAGTAGATTCTTGAGAAGGAGCACTATAATATTTACAAATGCTCTTATGCTAGATGCAAAAAATTAATCCTAATAAGGGAGGGTAGTAGTTGTACTGAGCTTAATAGGTCACTTTCTAAGAGTGCATTTATTTGCATGACTAAGCCTTCATTGAATCCAGGGCTTACAGAGCACAGACCCATCTCATTAAAGAGATTTGTATCAGCAGTAGGAAGTCAAGATCTAGGCAGAGTTTACTCTTTTACACATTCTGTCTCAGAATTCATGGGTTTTGGTTTTTTGGGTTTTTTTGTAAGTAAAGGAAGACTGAACTAATTCTTCATGGGCTTGTTTTTCTGAAGCATAGGGCAGATTAAGTCAGCACAGCGTGAAAGGATCTGTTTGTGATAGCTATAGTCTCTCTGCATCTTTTAAGGACTACATCTAAAACTTAGCAGTTTAGATCTTAGCATTAAGTCTTTTCCTGCTGCTGATGTCAGCAGAAATGCAGATCATGGTATAGTTATTCCCCATGGATGACTGCTTCCGTAGTTAAGTGGGGGCATGCACAGCACTTAACCACTCTGCAACATAAGGCCAGGGAGCCACTCTCATCACACAGCTCTGACTGCCCAAAGAGCAGAAGGGAAAGAAGACCCACTCCCTCATCAGGTGCCAGTATCATCATCAAACTTGCAGGAAAAAATCCAAAACATATATCCTATATTTTTTTCTGGGCATATGAAGCCCAGCCTATCAGTTTCTCTCTGTTCCTCCAAACTGCAAAACGCTACTTGTGTAGAAATCACCTCCAGCAAAGATGCTGAGGGAAAGCTGGGAAAGGGGTCATTCAGCTGGGGTTCCTTGCTGCTCAGCTTTCAAACTGGAAGTATATGCAGAATTCAGCATTTCATATGTCATAGCCCAAGAAAGCTCTTGCAGCATAATTGAGCTGGCTTAATTGCGTGCAGTAGTAAATGACCTTTTAAAAGGCTTTTTTCTACCACTAATTTCCATTTTTCATGGTCATTTACAACTATACTTACGATATCTTAATCTGCAGCTACTAATGAAGCTCCAAAACAGTAATTTTCAAGTTCCTTTGGCTGAATGATTTTTAAGCTAGATATTCATTTACATAGGCAATTCATAAAGTAAATGGATGTTAAACAATGTCATGTGGTATTCCATGCAGTATGAAGAAGATAGTTTCATAAATGTGTCATTTGTTAAAGGATTTCTTCTAATCCTTTTTACCTAAACGCAGCAATAATACAGAAACAACTAACTCAAGCATACCTTTTTTAAGGTAGCTAAGCCTTTCCTATAAACCATAATGTTAATTGGATGAATGTGTGCATTGGAATATAAAGGTTCTTAAAGGATTGTTCTGGAAACAAGACACGTGGGTGTTCTTATGCATTTAGCCATGTCTAAGACAATATGGTTGCTTTAGGAAACACTTCCTTGCTGCTTTTTTCTTTAGAAGCAGAATATTATTATTATTATCATCAGGAATCTGGCCATATGCCAGCAATATGAGGTTATGTGGCTTGAATCAGAGATCATGTTTCAAAATGAGTATGTGTAGCAGGAAGTAATCTTATGTGCTTCAACCAATATGTCTAATTTGTATTACAAATTGAAACATGCTTTAAACTACAGAGTTCTACTTAGGGCCCTGTTTTCTCTCCTTTTTTTAGAGAAAGATGTCAGCTGAAAGGTAGGGGACTAAGTTCTTACAAAGTACGAAAAACACGATCGGGTGAATATCTGACTGTTTTAACTGTGGAATTACTGAGAACTTCTTACATGAAAAATCTTCACGAATCTATTATGTTACAGTGAAAATGCAGAGTTTGCTTGTACAGTTTACAGGTCAAATATTTTTCTACTTGTGCTTCCCCAAGTTTCTCTACCAAAGCTATTCATATCACACAAGCCCCTTGCATACTTTTCCTGATCCTACGCATAGATCAGAAAATGAGACCATTGTGTAAGTACCCTTCATGTGTTGTTTGTTTTCCTATGTTTTAAAGATTGAACAAGGTCAGTGTGGCATAAATAAGCAAATAGCAAAAGTAGGCAATGTATTATCGTTAATGTTCAGTTATCTTAATCTGGCTTTAAATATGCAGAAAGTCAGCAGAGAGAGACAGCCATTTGAAAATTCTCCTGTTGACATTCATCTTGATTGTAAAGGAAAAATACACTGTGTGCATGTGAAGTGGATTTTCAAAATTAAGTAAATAAGTAATGAAATTGACCTTTGACACAAATACCTTTAGAAAAAGCTATCACTTAAAATTTTCTCATAAGAGACGAAGTACAACACAGCCCAGGCGCCTTTCTCATTTGTAAAACTAGCCTGAAGTCAGACTGCTGTCTGTATATATACATATTTGCAAACACATGTATACGTATATATATGGAATATGAGCATGGACAAGATGTTTACTTTCTTACTGCATCAGATAGTCATTTGTGCTTATAGAAAAAAAAAAACAACAAAGTCAGTGACAATTTCAGCTTCCCTAACACTTCTTTTCTTCCCACCAAGTCATATTAATGTACAAAGAGAAAAAAAATTACCAAAACATGACTGATGCAATAAATAAGCTGCAAATGAAATTTACTCAGGAGTAGGCAATGGCTCCTTATTATTTATGAGGAATTCACTTCTCTGAAATTTAATTCATCATTAAGCAAATAAAAACTTTTAACTGGGACAAGGTGAGGAAAGGAGAAATCTTTTTCTTCTTTTTAATTAACTTACCTGTTGAGTACAAGGGATGATGAAAATGGTGGGAACAAGGAGCCACTGCATGTTCCTGCACATTCAGAAGTGAAACTGGGAGATAGGGAACAGGCTGAGCTGTGTCAGAGGAAGCACTGAACACAAAGCTCTCCTCTGTCTCACTTGCCAACCCTACTTTCCCCAGCACATGCACAAACACATACACACATTCACACTTGAAATTCTCCACTTCATACAGAACCAGTTTCACACTGAAATTTCCAACTGGTCTTCTTTTCTCTGCCCACTGCTAGAATACAGATTTTCACACCCTGCTTCATCCCATCCAGCTGATTTAGCCAGGCTTAATTGAGGTCGGGTAGGGTGACGCATGATTCTTAAAATCTTGCTGCTGGAAATGCAATGTTATGTTTAACTTGTCTTTAAATATATATACAGGAATTTCTGAAATCTGAAGGGCAGCACCCCAAATACCTGTATTTTTTGAGACGGAGAAAGCAGAGTTCTTCAAAATTTCTAATGTATTGTGCCTAGAAAATCATTGCATAAAAATTCACAGTGAGTACATGTTCTCTAAGGAGGGAAGGAGATGCTTTGAAGTGTTACAATGCTGCTACATATTCTGCACTGCTTCTTTCTATGGAATCCTAATGGGGAAGCCCAAACTATAATGTACTTTTCCCTGAAGTATGCACCTTGTCTTATGCTGTGTCACCCCACTTAAGCACAAGATTGTTCAAATCTCCAAATACCCTCCCCCTTAATACTATCAAGGTGACGTATTTGATTTTTAGGCTAGCAAGCGAGGGTCTCCAGGGTAAGAAAAAAGCTCCAGCCCTGAAACAGTGGTGGCGGTGGTGGTGCCCTGCTAAATCTCCTTTGCATTTGTCCTTGCTCAGGCACCTCCCATGAAGCCCAAGAGTTACTGGGGGAGGCTGCCAAAGACCACACTCACACAGCAGCCGTGTGTGTGGACAGAGGCAAGAGTGGGAGTAGGGAATGAAATCCAGTCCAAGCAATTCTGTTTGGCTCCCAGACTTGGAGCACCACATGTCCTCTGTGGTTACAAATGCACCCTGAACTGCCCCTCCAAACTCTTGAGCATTCAGCTGTTCAACACTGAAAATCTGCTTTTGTTTAGCACAACCACTGTATCACATAGCTCAGATAAAGTCCAGGCAGTACTAGAGTGACAAGTGGATGCTGCAGATCAGTTCATTTCATAATGTTACTCTGGTGTGTGGCAGTGCAGATTCATCCTTGCATTCCCCTTGGAAAGCTTATGAACATAGGACACAGGTTTCTCAAAAGTCTCTTCTGTATACTATCAGAACATAGCTTTTTTCATGGAAGCAGTAGTTGAGGCTGGAACAGGGGGGCCCAGGGGGTCTCCAGTCAAACCCCTGCTCAAGCAGGGTTCTTTCTGAGATCATACTAGGTTACTCACAGCTCTGTTTGGATCTGGAAAACTTCCAAGGGTAGAGGCTGCTAAACCTCTCCTGGCAGCCTTTCAGAGGGATAATAATGAGTAATGCCGGCTGTCTGAGGAGATTCCAGGTACAGTTTCCTCTTGCAGCCCCAAAGACACCCCTTTAACTCTCCAGCCTATAAAAAGTGAGGAAGGTCAGAGGACTAGCACATCCATTCTCCTCTGCCTAGGACTGCAAGAGGACCACACAGCATTAATTTGAAATGTGTTGTCTCTCTGCATTGCAGAGATAAAGCATGTGACCAGTGCAGGAATGGGAATGCCCTGTGTGAGCTGGAGAAATCTGGTCTGATGTGAATAATGGTCCCCAGTCTTGGGAAACAGGAGAGAGATATTTCTGTAGGATTACATATTAGTTTTATATGGTGATTTTGCTAGAAATCACCTGGAGAACATGATACCTGAGCTTTAAAGAGTGAGACTTTGAAACTGTGGTTAGAGTATAATTAAGCTGATTGATAGAAAATGTTGGGTTTGGAAGGAGTGGGAGGAATGCTCCTCCCCAAGGAAGACATTCTGGTGATATAACACATTAAAATGTCATTTTAGGTGGCTGGATGATTGCACACGTGTGCAAATCAACCAGCATACCTCTTCAGCCTGAGAAGGGCCTGCTGCTAGGAGCAGCACTCCTGCTAGTAGGGCTCAGCTCTCCAAAAAAACAGCGTGCCTTCACTGCCTTTCCCTAACAAATGCACTTAAATGAGGCTGTCTGGACCTCACAGTACCTGATCCCTGCATGTATAATAAGTAGCCATAAGACCACAAAGACAGCAGCACTAATTCCTATGCATTAACAGTGCACCAGTGCATTGACCACTGAGTATTAGAGTCTGTGTCTCTGCTATTATTGGCTTTGATTTAAATAAATGGAGGTGATCTGCCCTTTTCCTCTCCTGCAGGTCTTTAGTGATCCCACTTAAAACTTAAAAACTAATGTTTTAAATGACATATCCAGCAATAGTTTGTCTGTATGCATCCTTCTTATCAAATCTCCCTCACATATTTGATTACGTAAAGCATCATTCATTTCCTGAACTAAACCTGCTTTGCTATCTGGTGCCATTCTAATACCACCCTGAACGGAAATGTAATTTAGTTGTATATTCAACGACCTCTACATACTGCACACATCTCTTTGGTGCCAAAAAATCATTTTCCTGTCTGTGAAATATGCCATGTAAATCCATTGCCTTTAGAGATGGAAAAGTATGAGTTACAAACCCATAAATTAATATAACCATGCATTCTAACTGGATACAAGGTCTTAGACAAAATGCCAGAGGTATTAGTTATTGATACTTGTTCTGGGCCAGAATTTTCAATACTACCTACTGGGCTTGGTGGAGTTACTGCAATAAAATCCATCAAAGGCAGGGCTGGGTTTGGTCACTCCTAATAACTGGGTGTTAGTTCCAGACACACACCAGAGCTGGGGGCTCACTGTTTGGCAGGAAGGTTTTTGCATGTTGTCCTGTTTTGACATTCTTTGGGCATGGATGTTACAAAGAGACTTCTCTGTTTCAGTCAAACCTACTGGCTGTGTCTCTTCATTCAAATAAATAAACAGATAAGTAAAAAGGAATAGGAACTTTATATGACAACATGTTGCCCTTGGCTTACCCTGTCTCACATGCTGTTTGCTCACTTGGGCTTTGGAAGGAAGAGCCTTCTTCAAAGCAACAGTGCTCCAAAAACACCAATGGATTTCACTAGGAGGTCTGCTTGCTATTGTGGCAGCTCGGGCACACCAAGGCACAGACATGTCCCTGCTGGGAGTGGCAGGGTTTGTTGCCAGGCGGCATGGCAGGTACCAGGTCCTGGGATTAACCATGCTCAGAGGTATGGTGAAGTTCCCAGCTTGAAGCCTGAGGCCAGGAGCTGTGATGGTCCTTGCAGAGGAATCACCCACCCACCTCTGATGCACTCTTGTGAGATTCCTCTCTTCTCTGCTGCTCAGCTGCTCAGCTTTTGTAAATTTAGGCCATATTTGCTTCTCTTGAAATTGAGTTTCAGACACAAGTTGCACTCAAAAATGTTCCATACCTCTCCTCCTGGAGCACCAACAACAGCACATTCAAGCTGAGTAAGGAACTTCTCCCAGGGTGATGGGGATATTTCCAGTGGGACAGGAATTCATCCTGCCCTGCATACCCACTTCAGCAAGACCATGTGCAACACCGAGGTTGCTGTTGGAGGGGTAGAAACGCTTTGTACAAGGGTAGCTATAATATGTTCCCCACAGTGTGCCACTGTTTCTATTTTAGCTGTTATCTGCTTCCAAATTAATTCATAAAGTTTCTCTGGGCTATAATAGGCTACCTTATATATGAAAATATTTACATGCACCTTTAACACTGGGTCTCATTTTCAAAACTGATTTATGCAGGTAGTTGTCTATATCCTATTTTCTTCTAACAGGCCTTAAACACAGAAAAGATTCCATAAAGTGCTTGTATTCCTAAGCACACATCTCTGAAATGTTCTATCTTTCTGTGACTAGCAACCATGTGAAACTAGAAATTCTTCTCTAAGTTGAATATTTGTCATCAAAGAAAGCCTGAGTTTTCATGTTTCTGGTTAACAGATCATTTAAAAACATCTGTGCACACTGACCAGGATCAGTCTGTGCTCTGCCTAGCTCTGTGGAGCAGGCTCTGTGCAATCAATCCAGAAAGGCACAGGCTACAAAAAGAAGGCCAAAGTGAAGGTAGAGATAGGAATAAAAATGAAGACAAACTGGGGACCCACTGAGCAAGGCAAAGCACAACTGCACTGAGCTAACCTATTACATGCTGGAATTGGCCAATTCTGCACACGGTTCTGCTTTTTTCACTTTGATGCTGAATTCACTGTGACAGAATAAACTCAGATCAGCCCAAACCATATTTGCAAATCAGCTTTTCTCCTCATAGCCCAGCTCTGTGGACACCCCAACACTGGTAGCTCCAGCCTCCTCTACCTTCCTCCCCCACAGCTGGGCTGCTTTGCAGAGCAGGCAGACAGCAGCTCAAGGGGAAGCACCATCAGGATAAATATTTGAGCAGGGCAGCTAATCCTGCATTTCAGGAGACGTGAATGTCTGCTGAGGCTTGTACAGTTCTCAAAGGGTTTCCATTGTTGGTTATAGGACGAAATAGTAAAGCAGCTTCCCAAACTCCTGGGCTATTTACACATGTAGTTTGTGTGCCAGCTAAAAAACATTCCTGATGGAAATGAAAATAAGGTCCCAGCCAATGTCCTACCCAAACCTTCCTTGAGGGTAAGGCATGGGAGAGACACAAAAAAAGAGTTGTATTTTTTTCCCGAGCCACCAGTTGGGGATTTTTTTTTAATTTAATTTTATTCCCAGCACATACTTTATTAACCTTTAAAAAAAATCCCACATAAATACTGGTGCATTCACATTGCTATCTCCAGATTTATTTTGGCACAAAGTCATCCAAAAGACAAACTCATCTTTTTGGTCTACAGGAAAAGTATATGATGCTCTTTACAGACCCAGAGACACACAGAAATTGTAGGGCACTGGCTGGATCTGGTGCCCATTTTTCATGCCAAGTGTCTCGGGAAGTGAAACAGCCCCAGAGAAAGGGGAAGGAAGGCTGCACCTTCCTCTCTTTCCTGCTGGTGGAATCATCTCCACTTTTTTCTCCTCATAAATGAAGGTCACCACCACATCCCTCCTCCTGCATACAAGGAAGCTGCTCCAAGTTTCAGGGCTGGAAGGATTTATCCCTCCATTGGATGGGTACATTAAAAATAGTAGAAGCCGGGGAACTGATGGTGGAAAGTCCAAAGAGCAAACTCTGGGTGGGCACAGCAGATCTGGCCAAGGCCCAGGGTTCACAAAGGCGATAACAGCCCATGTTTAGGTTCTTGTACAGGAAGATTTTGGAAAGGGCCTAAGAGAGTTCTTGTCCCAGCCCTCAGACTATGTGTTTCAAGGTCTACAAAGCAACAAAGTATCCAAGAGAAAAAAAAATCCATACCTCTTTATGACAAGGGTATGGAGTATAGTGTGAAATTTCTTTATTTTTCTACTCAAGAATGTCACCTTAGCATATTTGTATGGAAGTGCAAAACCTATGGGAAACTCAGTTTTTAAACATTCACGCTTGGTTTCTTTTCATTTTCCTTCCAAGAAAAAGCACCAAAACCTACAAAACATTCAATCCAAACCCCACATCAACTCAAACTCTCCAGAGGGCTTGCAAGCTTGCCCAGCTTGCAGGAAAATGTGGCTGAGGTGTGTTGGGTTGATCCCCTCAACAACTCAGTTGTACAGTTATCCTTCTTCTTGCATGCCTACAGCAGAATTCCCTGTAAATCATCAGGGAAAAAGCAAACAAATACCTCTGTTGCACAACTGTGTCCCTTTATTTTATCCCAATGCTTTGGTCCAAATAACGTGTTCACCATCATCATCAGGAACAAAGAGATGGCAGGAAGGAATCAGCAGGTGACTTGCCCAAACCTCATTTACCATGGGGGTGGAAGGGGAACAAAAAAAAAAAACAGGAAGGGGTTAAGGCAGAAGTCTTCTAGTGAATGATTGCACCTGAGTCAGGCATCTCCAACCCAGAAAATCCCACAGGACAGATCAAACATAAACAAGTGAATAATGTGTCTGAGATCCAAGGTTTTCAGTACTGTTTTGCCCAAAGGATTATTCCATTTGCATTTTCTATAAATGAGTAATGACCTATTGATAGTTACAAAACTCTCCACATTTATTCTGCAAAAGTTGCACCTCAGAGATGTTACCTTATGGTTTTTTGCCTCATTAAAATTCTGGCCCCCCAAGTGGTGGGAGACATGGTGCTGACTCCAAGTGGGACAATGCAGTGGCAGAAAGCAAAACCAGGGAAATCTAAATGGGAGAGAGAAGCAGAAGGTTTAGTGCTGCTGGAGCCAGATCACTCACAGGGTTGGTGTCCCCTCATCACTGCTCTGGTCTCCTGCCTAGGAGACCTCAGCTAGGGCTGAGGGATGCAGGCACTGCACCTAACACCTCATCCTGCCTTTCCTGCTGATCAGTTACCAGAGGAAGGATACCCTGGAGCACCTGGGCAGACACCCAGGAGGCCCCTGGATAAACCAGGTGTGGCTCTGCACTGCAAAGCTAATTAGGAAAAAGGAAGAAAACCTTCCCAATGTAATTTAAAGCAAGAAAGATATTAGGGTTATCTATCTCTCCTCTCCTTGCCTTTTTAAATCTCTTTCAGGCCACCTTAAATTCACTGGAAACATGCTCAGTCTTGCATTAGGTATAGCCCTGCCATCTGTCAGATTTTTTTTTTTTTAATTAAATGCTTGTTTAATATCAGGGGAAAAAAATTACAGCAATGTCTTGCTTTTTTATTTCAGTTAAATATATGTTTGCTCTCCTTAATGAGTTCAGAAACCAGCAGTGACCCTGACATTTCCTGGGGAATCCAGTTTATTCAGGACCTCATCCAGACATCCCAAGGTTGGGCTCCTGCCTCAGAGCCTGTCTAACCAAAGCTGTAAACCAGCTCCAGTGATGACAGCATCCCACTTCTGTGGGCATTTTCATGCATGACAATGAAAATGTTCATTTTAAGGGAAAAAGGTTGTTGTTTTTTTCCACATAAAATAACAGGTCATGTATGTTTATCTATGCTCCAGAGAGACTTTCTGAGGGAAGACTACCAAGGTACCAGAAGATGCTTTAACCTAACAAAGAGAGAGATAAGAAGACCCATCAATGGGAATCCCAATCCAGACAAATTATTGTATTTAACAAGATGAACTACAACACAAGATGTGGAGGGATGTGGCAGTTCTCTGTCTTTTTTTAGGTGAGATCCCCTTAGATGTCTTCCAAGAGGGTACAAGTACGTGGCAACTAGGAACCCTTTCTGTTTTTGGAGAACCACAAGTACCTTCGTGGTGCAGTTCATTTCTTCAAATGGACACTTCATCTTCAGGCTGAGATGAATTGCATCTGTTTGAGTACCTCTGTACCTTTTTGCCTGTGGTCACCGTGCTGGGATCTTGGGGTGACAATCTGATCAGACAAGTGTGCATTTGCTGTCTAGGCATCTCTCTGGTACAACTACTTGAATGAAACAAGTAATGATTCCCAAAGTTTAAGTGACCAGGTACAGTGTAAAAGTTGATGCTTAGACAAGCTCAGGTGACCTCACAGTCCCTTCTGGCTTTCTCTCTGAGTTTCTGGGGCTGGCACCACAGCCACTGGCATGGTGCAGACTGCCATAGGGTTGGCATAGGCAGTCAGGACCAGCCATGATCCAGATGAGTTTGAAAAATGTTTTTGGTTCCTTTTTTAATGCGAGGGGCAATAAGAAGGGATGCCCCTTTGGCAGTGCCCAGAGTGAAGTCACAGGAGAAATCAGCCACAGCTACCCAGCAAGCACTGACTTGGCAGCTCTGCCCAGCACAGCACCCTCTACCAGCCTCTTCCTTTCAATATGAAGAGAGATTCGACACAAAAATTAAAAGAGAGAACCTCTGAGCATGGAGGATTCATTCATTGTCAGTGTTCTGATTCAAGCCTCTGAAGATTTTGAATATGCTCACATTACTCATTCACTCTGAACAGAAGAAATGAGCAGTCTGGCTTCTGTTTCCATGTACTTAAGCTACGTTCAACAGAAAAGAAGTCCCACATGGTTTTTGTAGAGGCACCCAGGTAAGGTTAGATAAACTGGCAACTGGATCTTTTTTCTTATGAAAGTATAAAAGGTGGGATTTAGAAACCGCTTATCTGAGATGCTATTGCAACTGCAGACAATGGCAGATGTTCCCTAAAGTATGCTGTTTGGAAATAGGATATTTAGAACAGTTGGTGTATTTGTGGTGGGGAGCCGGCATTGTTCTTCCAGTAGTCTTGTTCAGTTTCACATTGTAACTCTTATTGCTGTGTCAAAACACAGGCAAATTTCCTCTCTGAAGGCCAGCAGGCAGATAAAGGAAACAACTGCAAATAATGCTGTGGGGCTTCTATACTGAAACAGAAACAACAGAAAAAAGCTCATATCTAATCTCCACTTGAGAGGTTTTCCCACCTTCCAGAAGTTCTTCCCCACAACAGACTCAGACTCACTCAAAACCTTTCAGGGGACTTAGTCCTGCACCAGCTGCAGCTAGATCCTGACAAAAACAATGGAGAACTGAGGCCAAAATGCTTCCCAGAGTCATGTATCCAATTCAAGGCAAGGTCACAGTGTGCTGGGAGACAGCCCGGGGTGACCACGCATGGATGAGCGACACAGCCTGACACCCAGCCCATGTTATGACAGCAGCAAGAAGGTGACATTAAGTGAACCGCAGCACACGTGCTCCAGACCTTTGCTGTGGGCAAATGCACTCCCACAGACATAGCCCAGGGGTGTAACTACAGCGGTATGGAAGGGTAAAGCTCAGATGTCAATTAAAATCTCAGCAAAGTCTCACTCAGCATCCACATTGCTCATACACGTGTATGGGCAGCCTGAACTTTGCCCAGATGGAGAGGAGGCTGGAGGTGAGGACAAAAAGACACACCAGTTCAGGCAGGGTGGTCACATCATCTAAATGAAGCAGCTCACATATGGATTGTAACATCTCAGCTCCATGCATCGCCCACATAGTCATCACGCATCTTCAAAGCATTGAACCAAGCTCAACCTTTCCCCAGTGATGCTGGACTTCCAGCTGCTCATACTCTCCCAGACAGTCAGGACTCAGCATGGGTCTGGCACCCTTTGTGGTAGTTAGGGTGGAGACACTGATCCAGTTTTGGGGGGGAAGTGAATTTACTAGTACAGATATGAGCAGTGCTATGCCTGCAGCCCTCAGGGCCAGGTAATGGTCTCTGCTCTGTTTTATTACAGCAGAGAGACAGCCTCTGGGTCTAAAATGTACCTGGTCATTTTTCCATGTACCTTCTTCTAACAGGATCCAGAGTGCAGTTCCCTATTATAGATTAAATCAGGAAATTACTATCATTAAAAATCACTTTATTCAATCAGTTTTATAGTCATCTGGCAGTTGCCAACTTTTGTCCGCAACTGCACACTGTGTCTACGTGACTGTCAGCCCTCTGTAGATCTCTTGAAAATACCAAGTACACCTTTAAAAGGCCTAGCTTGGGTCCTGCAAACACAGGGTTGCCATGACAGCATGGAAATCTGGCCCAGCAGGATATCTTTGCTTGCTCTTCCAAAGGTGACAAACCATTCAGAACATCCATCCAATGGATACTTCTTTAAAACAAACTGGGCTTAAATAAAACCTGGTTAGTCCCTCTCTCTTAAAACATCAACCTGAGACCTAAAATCAGTAGTCACATAAGAAAAGGGGGAAGCCAGTGGCATGAGAGACCTGATGGGATCAGAGACCTGTGTAAGCCTGTCATGAAATGAGAGCAAGTCCCCAGCAACGAGATGGCAGCTCCATAGGAGTGAGTGGCAGTTCTCAGCACAGCAGTGCCTCAGTTCTCCCTCTGCCCTCTGCAGATGTCTGTCACAGCAGTGATTACTGCCATTGAAAATACCTGACTTTATTCTTCCTCATTCCTTTCCTTCTGACAGGATAAATTACTGCACTCAGAAAATAAACAGCTTTTGCCGTTCTCCTGAACATCAGTGCTGCTATAAAATGTTTAGAAAAAATGCACACAATGCAGAAAATACTACTGAACACCAGTTGTTAGTATTTTGATCATGCCATAGTGTTGTGGTTTTAGTAG